>OY720455.1:45688307-45788307 GCA_963082715.1 Harpalus rubripes | reverse complement strand
CAATAACAATAACAATAACAATAACAATAACAATAACAATAACAATAACAATAACAATAACAATAACAATAACAATAATAACAATAATAACAATAATAACAATAATAACAATAATAACAATAATAACAATAATAACAATAATAACAATAATAACAATAATAACAACAATAACAACAATAACAACAATAACAATAATAACAATAATAACAATAATAACAATAATAACAATAATAACAATAATAACAATAATAACAATAATAACAATAATAACAATAATAACAATAATAACAATAATAACAATAATAACAATAATAACAATAATAACAATAATAACAATAATAACAATAATAACAATAATAACAATAATAACAATAATAACAATAATAACAATAATAACAATAATAACAATAATAACAATAATAACAATAATAACAATAATAACAATAATAACAATAATAACAATAATAACAATAATAACAATAATAACAATAATAACAATAATAACAATAATAACAATAATAACAATAATAACAATAATAACAATAATAACAATAATAACAATAATAACAATAATAACAATAATAACAATAATAACAATAATAACAATAATAACAATAATAACAATAATAACAATAATAACAATAATAACAATAATAACAATAATAACAATAATAACAATAATAACAATAATAACAATAATAACAATAATAACAATAATAACAATAATAACAATAATAACAATAATAACAATAATAACAATAATAACAATAATAACAATAATAACAATAATAACAATAATAACAATAATAACAATAATAACAATAATAACAATAATAACAATAATAACAATAATAACAATAATAACAATAATAACAATAATAACAATAATAACAATAATAACAATAATAACAATAATAACAATAATAACAATAATAACAATAATAACAATAATAACAATAATAACAATAATAACAATAATAACAATAATAACAATAATAACAATAATAACAATAATAACAATAATAACAATAATAACAATAATAACAATAATAACAATAATAACAATAATAACAATAATAACAATAATAACAATAATAACAATAATAACAATAATAACAATAATAACAATAATAACAATAATAACAATAATAGCAATAATAACAATAATAACAATAATAACAATAATAGCAATAATAACAATAATAACAATAATAACAATAATAACAATAATAACAATAATAACAATAATAACAATAATAACAATAATAACAATAATAACAATAATAACAATAATAACAATAATAACAATAATAACAATAATAACAATAATAACAATAATAACAATAATAACAATAATAACAATAATAACAATAATAACAATAATAACAATAATAACAATAATAACAATAATAACAATAATAACAATAATAACAATAATAACAATAATAACAATAATAACAATAATAACAATAATAACAATAATAACAATAATAACAATAATAACAATAATAACAATAATAACAATAATAACAATAATAACAATAATAACAATAATAACAATAATAACAATAATAACAATAATAACAATGATAACAATGATAACAATGATAACAATAATAACAATAATAACAATAATAATAATAATAATAATAACAATAATAATAATAATAATAATAATAGGCGGCTGTACCGAGAGTACCTCTTCGTAACAAAGCTAGAAACGGACATGCAGAACTATTCCAACAAGCTGCACCAAACAGTTACACAAAAGTACCCGGAATTTCAAAGTATGATCCTGATGAACGTTCTAAGTCAGAAAAGAGAGCTCTTGATCAAAAATAAACTCTCTCCGGAAGAAATAAAGAGGATCAAGGAGGAAGTGGAACGAACACTAAGTGGAGATATAGAAGAAGAACAGGAAAACATAATTGTAGAAGTAAGGCAGGACACAAGAGAGGAAGAAGAAGTAATAGAACAGGACATCATTAATACATATCGAACGAATGAAGCGCTCTACCATGGGATGAATCCAACTTGTAAACCAAGAATCCCGAGGTTGAAACAAAATAAACAAATAAAATTAATAATAGGACAAATCAACAAAATTTTAGAACAGGAAGTAAATAAGTGTACTACAATAGAGGACCTACACTCACATCTTTACACAGGGGCGATCACTACTGTCATGTTACACTCAATCAAAATAAAGGAAAAGGGCACCCAAACCACCAGTCATAAAATACCAGCATGGCAAAGGCGTATAGAGGGAAAATTAGCAGAATTAAGAAGAGATGCTGGTCGCCTGACACAAGCTATGAACCAGAGTAGGAACTGGAAGTTACAAGCTAAAGCAGAGGACATCCAGAAACGATACCGAAACAAAGAAAATAAAACATCTAACGAGGTACTTGATTTAATTAAACAAAAAATAGCTGTGCAAGCTTCCAAACTAAGAAAGTATAAGACAAGTTATACACGAAAAATGCAAACACGTCAATTCAAGAGCAACCAACGGCTCTTTTACAGAAGTCTAAACTCCGATATAGGAGTACAAGATGGAAACCAGATACGCCCAACGACTATAGAAACGCAAGAATACTGGAAACGGATTTGGGAAGTACCTACAGCATACAACACCAATGCAAAATGGATAAAGATGGAAACAAAGACAATGGAAAAAGTAAGGATAATGGAAGCTATACATATAACCCTAAAAGACCTTAAAGAAACAATAGCCAAAACACATAACTGGAAGACTCCTGGGCCTGATCACTTACATAATTTTTGGATCAAACAATTTTCTTCAACACACCCTAAACTCGCAGAACTACTAAACGAAGCAATTGAAGACCCTGCATTAATTCCCAAATTCTTGGCACAGGGAAGAACGTATTTATTACCGAAAACTATACCGTCAAGCATAGAACCAAGCAAATACAGGCCAATAACATGCCTCCCTACACTATATAAGGTACTAACATCACTATTAGCTCAGAAAATCTATAAGCATCTAGAAAGAAACTCTATTCTAACCGAAGAACAGAAAGGCTGCAAGAAGGAAAGTAGAGGTTGTAAGGAGCAGCTAATAATAGATTCTACAATAATGGAGGACGCAAGAAAGAAGAAGAGAGACTTATACACGGCATACATCGACTATAAAAAAGCGTTTGACAGTGTGCCGCATGCATGGCTTATAAAAGTACTGCATATTTACAAGGTCAACCCCACAATAATCAGCCTTATGGATTCATTAATGAAGACATGGGCAACGAAACTCACTATTAACGGAGAAGATGTAGGAAATGTCAAAATCGAAAGAGGAATTTACCAAGGCGATGCATTAAGCCCATTGTGGTTCTGTCTGGCACTGCAGCCACTAACAACTATTCTAAATCAATCAAATAAAGGATACAGAATACCACAGTCGGACACTAGCCTCACCCATCTACTTTATATGGACGATTTAAAGTTAATAGCACCATCTAGAAAGAACCTACAAAGTCTAATCAAAATCACAGAGACATTTAGTAAAGATATCTGCATGCAATTTGGCATTGATAAATGCAAGATAAACGCCATGAGTAAAGGGAAATGGGAAGATACAGAAAGTTATCGGTTAACAAATAACACAGACGAGGAAGAGGAAATAACAGCATTAGCGGAAGAGGAAACATACACTTACCTGGGATTTGAACAGAAGCAAGGCATACCTACCACACAAATAAAAGAGCACCTGAAACAAAAATTAGAGAACAGATTAACAACTATACTGAAAACAAAACTAAATGGTAAAGACATTATAACATCAATAAATACTTACGCAGCACCCGTTGTAACGTACAGCTTCGGAGTAATAAAATGGAGCCCAACTGATTTAGAACAACTAAACCGCTTAATAAGAAAGCTAATGACGAAACACTATATGAGACACCCGAAGAGCTCGGTCGAACGTTTCCATCTTAACAGCAAGAAAGGCGGAAGAGGATGCATAGACTTCCGGAATGCGTATTTAAAGGAAGTAGATAATCTCCGAAACTACTTTAAGAAGAAATCATCAGGTTCTCCGCTGCATAAATCCATAAGCCAATTAGATGATAACCACACACCTCTGGATCTGCACAGAGAAGATTACGAACCGTTGGTATCATTGAAGACAGATGAAATAAAGATTAACGCCTGGCGAAGAATGGAACTGCACGGAAGATACCTAGCGAAAGTCGAAAACCAACATATAGACCAAAAAGCATCATACGCGTGGCTGCAAAACAGTGGTCTTTTTCCTGAAACGGAGGGGTTTATTTTGGCGATCCAAGATCAGGTAATACCGACAAGGAATTACATCAAAAACATAATTAAAGACCCAAACCAAACGCACATGAAATGCAGAATGTGTGATGACGATAATGAAAATGTCGAACACATAATCTCATCGTGTTCAGAACTTGCACCGACCGAGTACCTGAAACGCAACAACAACGTAGCAAAAATAATACACGCCAAACTACACAAACGAGTTACAGGAACGCCGGAACTGCCGTACTACAAATACAAGCCAGTGAGTGTTGTTGACACGGAAGAATTTAAACTATACTGGAACAGAACTGTTCAAAGCGCCAGAACGTTAGAACACAACAGACCAGATATAGTTTACCAAGACAAAAAACTAAAAATCACCTACGTTATCGACATAGCAGTCCCAGCTCCAGCAAATGTTCAAAAGAAATATAAGGAAAAGATCACCAATTACATTCCATTATCCTACGACATGAAAGATACGTGGCAACAAGACAAAGTAATAATTGTACCTATTATTATTGGTGCAACAGGAGAAATTCCACTAAAACTATATAGTTCACTGGAAAAATTAGACATAAATACAGATACTTACCATCAGATGCAAAAAGCTGTGATACTTGACACCTGTCATATCGTTCGCAAGTTCCTGAATATCAAGTAGGGCCCTGCAGTCGACTGCCATCCACCCCTCCTGAATCCTAAGAAGAAATGATATATAAAATGAAATGTAACTGTACTATTTATTTATTGTAGATACTTACCATATGTGGTCGTATATATAATGTATTACCTGTAATGAGAATAAAGGGATAATAATAATAATAATAATATTATTATTATTAATAATAATAATAATAATAATAATAATATCAACCACAAAAATAATCACTCTCTCTTAAACAACATTGTTACTAACATGACATCATACAACAAATATTCCTTACACTTAACTTATTTTCGATAGCGAAATACCCCATCCGGATCACAATAATAGTTACGAAACAATCATTTTTCGCCACACATTCCTGTCTAAACACACTTCTTTCGCCTCGGCTACATTGATAATCGCATTCATACACGCTCTCCTTCTCTTTCCACTCGGAAACTTTCTCTCTTTGAGCACATTGTCAATCACATGCATCCACTTACACACCCCTAACTTCACCAAGATATATACGCTTTACAAGTCATTCATTCTTCATTCTCTCCACATGACCAAACCATCTCAACTGGATCATTCCTACTCTCATAACAACATTCTTCATACACCAAATTATTCCTCACGCGATCCCATCTTACATGTCCACATGCACCACGTAAATACCTCATTTCCATGGCAGTCACTCTCTCTTTTATGCTTTCTCGTCCATGCCCAACATTCGCTTTCATACGTCAAAGCATTCACTAGCACTCCATTATACACACTTTACGAGCTTTTCTAGATACGTTTAGGTTTCGAGGAAATGTACCCAGAGCACCTATTACCTTACACCCCGCACTCACTCTCCTTTCAGTTTCACTATCAATTCGACCATGCCTTGCCACCAAACTATACAAACTCACTCACTTGCTCCAGTTTCACTCCATCTACCAACACATTGCCTTTTGAAATACTAACACTTTGGATTTAATAACATTAAACTCCAGATCCATACTTCTTCCATCTACACGTATTCTCTATCATTCTTCTAAATTGCTCTTCATTTTCACCTAAAACAACTACATCAATCGCATACGCTAACGCAGACACTATACTTTCACCAATCTGTACACCATCTATTTCACTCACTGCTCTCTGCAACAACATATCCATATACATGTTGTATATACATATAAACTATTATTCACGAAAGATGACTATTCTAGGTCATTTGTGAGCCGTCTGATATATTACTTGCAGATAACTTCATTGTATTTCGTATACATAAGCGTGCAACAAAATATTTAGGGACACATTTTAACTGAAAAATAAAAGTAATTTATTTGAAAATTATGTTTCTTTCTAAATAATGCCTTTTTGAAAGATTTATGTTCTTCACTTATGTTTTTGCAAAATATAAAAACAGTGATTTAATTTATAAACCAAGGAATAATTATTTGATTTAAACGTCAACGCCACTGGGTAAATAATAGCACAGAGGACAGTGTAGTAGATAATTAGGCATCTGTAATTCTACGGCATATGTCATTATTATTTATAGTGTGTTGGAAAGAAATGCCACTATTTACGTAAATCTGTCACACCACAAATTAAATATACATAGGTCAAATAATCTTTCTCTTTCTAATACAAAATGTTGCTAAGCTACTGCTATAAAGTGATGTGTATTCTTTCTTCGAACAAATGACATTGAATAGTCATTTTCGTGAATAATAGTGTATATATCCAGGGTGTAGAAGAAATAAGTACATTAAATTTAACCAGTAATATAACTCGTCGAGAGCAACAATATTTCTTAATAACTTTTTCTCGAAATCGCATATTTTTCATTTATACAACCCCGTAAATTGACGAGTCGTTCCAAGTATTTTTCTAATAATTGAATGAAGTAGCAATAGCTCTGAAAATTTTGTTTTACTAATTGACAGTCCTGTAAGTTGTTGCAATTAAATTTTGACATTAGTAATAAACTTGTTTATAAGGTAAAATTCTGTCAAAATGCTTACGTTTACAAATAGCGAGTACACAGACATTGTAATTACTTACCTATGGTTTATTTATTTATTCGTATCTTTACTACATTTTAGTTTGTGGTTGATATAAAGACAGTATTATAGAGTTGCCAACGCATATAAACGGAGCGTTTAAAATCATACTGTTCCTACTAGTCGCACATATGTTAATCTTGTACATCTTTAACACAATACGGAGTGTCATATATGACAATTTTTAAAAAAACAACAGTTGCATCCATACCATGTGCAAAAAGTTCAATGTTGTCAGCACATAACAGACTTCAATTTTGGGAATGGCTCATAATGTTTGTTAATGAGACTGAATTTACTTGAGAAAGTGTATTTATTATGCACAATACACATCTCGACAGGCAAAAATGCTGTAAAAATTTTCATTAAAAAATGTTTGGGCGGGAACAATAAATGGATGACTAGTTATTGGTACTCAATTACCTCGTTTAAATACACAAGAGTTTGTACTTACATTTTTTGAATAACGTATGTAAACTATTATGATTTTTCGACGATAAATAATCATCTCATAACCTGATAAGTATACATTTGCTCTTCTTCGTTACCTTGTCTTCCTCTATTCACAGGTGATTAAAATCCTGGTTTAATATACAACTTTATAATTTTGTTATCCAAAATTTAAATTTCTTTATTGTAAAAATTGTACTATCACGAATTAATTAATAATAAATGTTATTTCAGTTGATTCGTTTATTAATAATTACTGTGACTGCAAGTGTAATCGATAGCCGACAATTTTTGAGCTGTTTGTATCCCACTTGAATACGACAGCAGCCATTTGTTCTCCATGGACGGGTAACGAAATATACAGCAAATCCCTAAAGAATTTTAACTCAAAATCTAAAAGACTTAGAAAAAAAAGTTATTAAGAAATATTCTTGCTCTCGTCGAGTTACATTACTGGTTAAATTTAATGCACTTATTTCATTTACACCCTGTATATTTATTTATTTATTGTAAATTCACTCTACAGGATAATATCCCAATTACAGAGGAATTGTTTCAGTGAGTGTACATAAATTTCGTCGCGTGACGCGCGAGTAGTGACACCTTACAATAAAAATACAATGAGTTGAAAAAAATACATATATACATATATAAATATATATATATATATATATATATATATATATATATATATATATATATATATATATATTTATAAATAAAACTATTATTGAATTAAATTATAAATTATTGGTTCTTGCAAGAAGTATAGCAGACAGTACTTTCTTGAACCTAGAAATGCTGTTAGAAAATATATCTAATTCTAATAATACATTTACATATTTGTTGTAAATAAAACACATCTGTCTGACAGGTGAACGTAGTTCGTAGTTTGTCCTTGGAGTCGGGTAAGCAAATGTCAGTTTAGTTCGAGATCGAGGAACAGGAATATTTATTTTTGAAAGGATAGCCGAATCATCTACCGAATTATTGACTAATTTGTATATATATATATATATATATATATATATATATATATATATATATATATATATATATATATATATATAAACATGATTGCATTTTCCTACGGTCGTCCAAAGACAGAACTCCGAATTCGATTAGACAGTTATTGTAATTAAATTCATTAGTAGGGTAAACATGATATCGTTTAAAGTAAATATACCTAACAAATTTTCTTTGTAAAGCTTTAATAGAATCTACATGTTTATTGTAGGTTGGGCTCCATATTTGTGAACAATATTCCAGCTTAGATCTAACGAAAGAATAATATAAAGTCTTTAAAGTATGCTGGTTGTGAAATGAGCGTGTATTTCTAATAATGAAACCGAGGTTTCTATGCGAGCTTTTAAGCATACTAGTGATGTGTGAAACAAAACAGCATTTATTATCAAAAAGTATCCCCAAATCAGTAACTTGAGTGACACGTTCTAATATATTATTACACATACGATACGGGTAGTGTATAGGATTCTTTTTTACAGTGTACGTCATAATCTTACATTTATTGTAATTAAACAAAAGTTTGGAGGTAGAAGACCAAGCTAGAATTTTATTTATGTCAGATTGAAGTTTCATACAATCATCAGTTGAGTTTATGACACAGTAAAGTATAATGTCATCTGCATATAACAAGATATTGGAGTCATGGATGTGATTAACAATGTCATTGATGAATAGAAGAAATAATAAAGGGCCAAGGTTCGATCCCTGAGGAATTCCGGAGCTGGCAATGTATTGTTTCGATGTGTAATTGTTGTAATGAACATAGAGTTTGCGATTAGCAAGGTATGAAGCGATGAGTTGCACTAGATTATTTGAAAAATTGAAGTAACATTGAAGTTTGCCTAGTAAAACTGTATGATTGACTTTGTCGAAGGCTTTATATATATTGTGACGTTTTGCAACATCGCTGTTACATGTTTTTTTTACAAAAAAATTAAGTTTAAAAAATTTATTAAAATTTTAATTGTAAAAATTTTGAGAACCTCTGATTTTGCGGTAAGAATTTTTCGTTGAAGGACACATCGTAAATTTAGTATTCTCATGCCAGCTATAGTTTGTTAAGTGAGAGCTTGTTTAATATTCTATCTAAATTTTATTGTATTCTTGTCCAAATTTAGTTTGCTCCAGTATATTTTTCACCTTATTAAAATAGTCCAAATGTTTTTCCGAATTTATTCTGTACTTTTTACCTCTCGCTACCCTTGGTAATTGAGGTATAGGGGTCGTGCTAAAAATCGCATATCGAGATTTTGGTAAATGAGTACGTTTTAAGGTCCCTACAATCCAATTTTAACATTTTCACGATGATGTCTGTGTGTATGTGTGTGTGAATCCTCCACTCTAAATCAAATACTATGATTCGGAAAATTGTGAAATATTGTATGTCGAACTTTTTCTGTATTGGAAAGAGCCCGTTAGATTTTGGTGAAAATCGGATAACCGGAAATGGCACGTTAAAAGAAGCTCAAAATAATTTTTCTTCGAAAAATACCTTTAAATGTTATTTTTCGAGATTAATGTTATTATAAAAATTAAAGATAATTACATTTTCTAAAGATTTGCATTTATACTTTTTCTATATATTTAACGGATAAATATATAAAATGTATGTAACTGACAGATAAATGTCACTATCAAAGAACTAATCATTTCAAAATAATATTAGTAACGTTTTAAAAAGGAAAAAGTAAATAGAACAATAGAAAAGGAATTCAATACAGTTTCCAGCATAAGTAAATATGTAGGTATGTATTTAGATTCATAAAAATTAACGATTCGCAAAAATATTTAAGCTAATCCTCATTTTTGGATTAGTGAATTCTATTCTATTTCGGTATTTAAAATTTAATCTTCATTTAATTATACTTCCGGTGGCTCAATGGTTAGAGCAACGCCTCATGTCATGAGTGCCCTAGGGGCTCTGGGTTCGAATCCCACTAAGACGTGGGTGTCTGTGAATATGAACCCACTCTGTAATTGGGATTTAATCCTGTTGAGGGGTTTAAAAAAGGTAGTTAATTGGATTAGATTAGACTATACCGGGTGTCTTAGGCCGACCGACACATGGGCGATTAACATGTAAAATTAGATTGTGAATAGTATCTCCCCAGTGCAAGATATTAAGATGAAATTTTGCATGCTTATCCGGGGATACTATTTCTATGGATTTCAATTCAAATCAGTCAATTTGCAAGTGTAATATTAGAATAAATTAAGAAAAATTGTAGAAGTACCATGAATGTTATTCATATCTTGAAAATAATAGTATCTAAGCAACAGCTCTGATAGAGTAGGGGTAACGTGCGCGCTCCACAATTTAGAGAGTCGGGTTCGAAAGCAACCGACAGCAATATTTATTTTTAAATTTTTTCTTTTCAAAATAATTTTTATTATTAGTATGTTTTTAATCTTTTATTAATATTTAATTTAATAAAGTGGATTCATTGTACGTAACAAGATTTATTTATTTAAAAAATATTAAATCGTACCTACTAATTACAACATTAAAATTTAAAAATTATAGTAAATATTCAAAATGGCTAACTATAATTTGAAGAAATTTAATTTATAATAAACCAATAAAGCAAATAATAAAATATTTTTTAAATAAATAAATCTTGTTACGTACAATGTATCCACTTTATTAAATTAAATATTAATAAAAGATTAAAAACATATTAATAATAAAAATTATTTTGAAAAGAAAAAATTAAAAAATAAATTTTGCTGTCGGTTGGTTTCGAAACCGACTCTCTAAATTGTAGAGCGCGCACGTTACCCCTACTCTATCAAAGCTGTTGCTTAGATACTATTATTTTGAAGATATGAATAACATTCATGGTACTTCTACAATTTTTCTTAATTTATTCTAATATTACACTTGTAAGTTGACTGATTTGAATTGAAATCCATAGAAATAGTATCCCCGGATAAGCATGCAAAATTTCATCTTAATATCTTGCACTGGGGAGATACTATTCACAATTAACTAATTTTACATGTTAATCGCCCATGTGTCGGTCGGCCTAAGACACCCGGTATATTAAGAAATAAACTGTCAAAATTAGAGTAAAATTCGCTAATCCGAAAAACTTAATCTTTTATGTGACTCGGGCTGTAAATGGTGGGAGGCATTGTGTTGGCTACACCAGATTTTTTATATAAAATTTTATTCATTTCTCTGCGCATACTTTAGAGGGGTTACCTTTGTCCGGATATAAATTGCTGATCAAGGAAGACTTGGAGTCGAACTCAAAGTCGGAGTTTGAGGTCTAGTCTGGTCGCCATGTTGAGTTGCGAGTTGGCAGCATGAAGTTCTTTTGCTCTTCGTTTCTTTAATTTCTTTTTATTTGTTTAAATTTCGTTTGGAAACCAGCGAAGCAGTGTTTGGTAATGACTCGATCTTTTGTTTATTAATTTATTTTGTATTATTTGGTTTGGTCTACTGTGCCATGTGGTTTTAGCCGGTTAGTGTAACCACAGTGGGACTATTTTCGAGTCACTTAGCAGAATTATTAGGTCGTCATTGTTGGACGACATTCAAGGTTTCATTGTTAGTATTGATTGTTGTGCCTAGCACACAAGATTCATATATATACACGTATATTTATGTCGTTTGCGGATTGTTCGTCGCCCAGGCTCAACTGGCTTGTGCATGAGTGCATGGCCTGCGTCGTATGGTTGGCCAACAATAGGCGTATAGATGTCTATCGGGTTATGGGCTTTTTCGCGCCGTCAAATTGTTTTGTTAATATTTACGATTTGCATTTCACTGCATTATTGTAGATCTCACTTTACCTTGAAATATACATTTTCTTTGCACACTAAAATTTTATTTTTTTAATTTTATATTTAAGCTTGAACTTAAAGTTATTAAACTAAAGTTTATATTTATCTCTTGAAAGCCTTAAGTATTATTTTGGGGAAAACCGTATTTTTGACGTTTTCAGGCAACAACAGATTTACGGTAGGTGAAGTAATTGTACATCTCAAATTGAACCTTTTCGTAATTTTACAGTTAAAAATTACGTGGCGCCCATCCGTGACCTTTTAGGGTAAATTTACGTCACAATATATATATATATATATATATATATATATATATATATATATATATATATATATATATATATATATATATATATATATTTTATATATATATATATATATATATATATATATATATATATATATATATTTCTAGTAAATAATTGTCACTCTTTACAATTAACCAAGCTTTCGGTTATTTATTTTAACCATCCTCATGGTTCTAAAATATGTTATATTTATTACAAATAAATTACAATTTTGCGATTTAAAAATTTGTTACTTACATTGTGTGAGATTAAGTATTAAAAATTATATCTACGTTGTACATCGTTTTTTGAACAAAGAAATTTTGAAAAAAAATTTAGTTTTGTTCTTGTAACATTTTTAATAACAGTAAGTAATGTATTGTCGAAATATCACAGTGTAAAATTTTGACTAAAAAATTTATTTTTTATCACAGTGTGTTTTATAAAAACCATTATACATAAGACATTAATTCTAGTTTAATTAAGAACTTGTTTGTACTGATTTCTAACTTTAAAATTTTACACTGTGATATTTCGACAATACATTACTTACTGTTATTAAAAATGTTACAAGAACAAAACTGAATTTTTTTTCAAAATATCTCTCTCCAAAAAACGGTATATATATATATATATATATATATATATATATATATATATATATATATATATATATATATATATATATATATATATATATATATATATATATATATATATATATATATATATATATATATATATATATGTTTCTGAAGCATGAAAAGTCCAAAACAGTGGGACCAGGTGATATTTCAATTTTTATAGTTAAAGGCTGTGCTGAATTATTGGAAAATAGTTAAAGTCTACCCCATCTTTAAATCTGGTGATAGATCTCAAATATGTAACTAGACGACCAATATCTTGCTTAAGTGTTTTTGCAAAAATTTTAGAATATATGTTATACAGAAACATACATAACCAAACAAAAAATATTATAACCAGTTTACAGCAAGGTTCCGTTCCGGGTCGGTCAACTGCTACAAGTATACTCAGTTCGTTTCTGATAATTTAGAAGAAAGAAATCAAGTAGATTGTGTTTACACTGATATCTCTAAAGCTTTCAATACGGTTTCTCATAAAATTCTAGTGCATAAATTAAAACTTGTTGGTTTCAATCTCAATTTGTTAAATCTTATTTCATCTTACTTAGATATAGAAGACATAGATAGAAATCAATATGTTTGTTAATGGATTTGAATCGAGTACTTACAATTCTACATCGGAGTTCCACAAGGTTCAATCTTGGGCTCTTTGCTTTTTTAAATATTCATAAACGGCATTGTCCCTCAATTGTCTCCTATTTGCCGATGATTTTAAATTGTTCAAAGCTGTATCTAGCATTAACGATTGTGCTAAATTACAAGAAGATTTGGATAAAATTTATGACTGGTCACTTAAAAATAAATTATATTTCAATCGAAATAAATGTGAGTTGTTGACATTTTCCAGGAAAATGAATATAGTTCATTTTAATTTGGAAAACCAAATTCTCAAAAAAATAAATAATAAGAAAGATCTTGATGTTATTTTTGACAACAAACATATTTAATCGAGTATTTAATCCTCATATGAATGCAATGATGTGCTCTGCTTGTAAAAACCTAGGTGTTATTATGAGTATGTCATACGATTTCCGCAACAGTGTTTGCATCTTTATATATCCTTAGTTCGTAGTAAGCTTGAATATTGGAGCATTGTCTGGATCCCGTTTTACAATTATCATATAAATAATATTAAGAATATACAAAAAAGTTTTGCAGACAATGTTACTACCGCTTGTTTCATACCTGGCCAGTCCTTGGCTACAGCTGATTGCTTGTTTTGTTCAATTTGGAACAACAAATATTATTTATATTTAAAATTGTAAATAACTTCATAGATAGTGCCAATGTTTTTTATGTGCGTCTTTGTAATAAGAGAAATTCACACTTTTCTTTGCAATTTTTCTAAAACTAATTTTCATTCTAACTCTCCTATTAATTCTATATGTATTAGTAGTTTAATAGTATTTAAAAGAGAACTAACTGAACTAATGAATAAAATCGATATTTAGTATAGGAATTTCATGTAATTTATACTGCTCATAGATGTACTAATTAGTTAATTAAATAAATTAATTAATAAATAAATACATAAATAAATAAATAAATCTATACTAAAAATATCCTTCGCATAAACAAACAATTTATTTCAAAGCACTCTGAAAGCTTCAGTTCTTCTGTAGTTCAAATGAGAGTAAATGACCTGGGGATAAAATGTTTTATAGATTAATGGCTAAATATTTAACTTCCAGAGCAGACGCAAGCAATCGAATATCCCCGAGAAGACATTCCAAGTTTTTTTTTATTTCATTATTATATTTGTCGGCTCCAGTGGCTCAATGGTTAGAGCAACGGCTCTTAGTCATGCGTACGCTAGGGATCCTGGGTTCGAATCGTACTTAGGCATGTATATTTATATATCTCTCTGTGATTAGAATATAATCTTGTAGAGTGGTTTTTTAGAAAAAAATTATAATCGCGAGAATTAGACAAAAAATTAAGTAATTGTGACTTAATAACATAATAGAAAATTATACTTTACATTAATAGATAAAATATTGCAATAGATTTATGGTAGAAGTCAGTAAAGATATATTTTATCAATACCTACGAGAAATGTTTGCCACACAGCTAGTTAGCCGTTTATACTAATTTCTGGAAATTGATAAAATGTCTTTACTTTAGACTTACACACAACTTTTTGGTGATGCTAATAAGGCCTGTTTTTAACTAATATTAAAATTGTTGTCCACTTTGTTTCAAGGGTCGTTGATGTGGATAATATTGATGAAATAAATTTCTATGCATCTGCAAATATTACTTTACTAACTAGATTCAGTAGATAAAATACTATTTTTGTATGTACTAGAAAAAATAATTTAACTTAACCTAACCTAAACGAAATAAACTTATATATGTAAGAATGTGAAAATATCTGATCATATGTACTCGTACATACTTTATGTGAAAATATTCACTTAGTGGCAATAATTTTAAACATATAGTGCTGGATGTTTGTACCGGTTTTGTGAAAAATGCATTTAATTAATATAGGTGGTCCATCGTGTACGCCGGATTTAAATTTTCCGCTTTTTTATATTTAAGTTGTCAAGGTTCAAGGTCTCTCTACTATACATAATATTATTATTATTATTATTATTATTATTATTATTATTATTATTATTATTATTATTATTATTATTATTATTATTATCATTATCATTATCATTATTATTATTATTATTATTATTATTTTATTATTATTATTATTATTTAATACTACACTCAACAGGCAGGTAGTGCCCAATTAAGAGTGAGAAGAGACTTTCATTTTGAATAATATAATGGAACTCCTTATATCTTTAATATTATTGTAAAATATATCAATATGTTCTTCTATATTATGATAAGATAGTATCATATTGTACAAAGGGGATTTTGCAATCGTATTCGAACGAACAGTAGCCATGTAAAATGTATTATTAAGACGAGAAGAAAATCTGGGAACCCTAAAGTTTAATTTGTTCATTAGGAAAGGGCAGTTAATAGTATTATGAACAATCTGATATAATATAATTACGGCATGCATGTTACGTCGTTGATACATGTAATTCAAGTTTAGAAATTCTAACAAGATATGTTGTGGGGTACCTCTTGGTGGGTACGTTCCTTGAATCATGTACATGACTGACTTTATAAATTTTCTTTGGACTCTCTCAATGGCCTCAATCTGGTTATTATAAACTGGGTTCCAGATCACAGAACAATATTCTAAATGAGGACGTACTAGAGACGTAAAAAGTAATTTTAGAACATTAACATTGTCCAACATTTGAGCATTATGAATAATGAAACCTGCGCATCTAAATGCTGTAGAAATCTTTGTTGTTATATGTTGAGTAAATGATAATAGCGGATCAAAAGTAACACCTAAATCTGTAAATAAATTTGTTCTTTGTAATTGACAATTATTAATGGAATAATCAAAACTAACTGGAGTAACTTTTCTGGTGAATGTCATGGTATTACATTTTTCAATTTAAATAAAGTTTGTTTTTGGCGCACCAGGCATGTATTTTATTAATATTATGTTGGAGTAATTCGCAGTCGCTCGAGTTTGAGATTCTGTGAAATAATTTCAAGTCATCGGCCTATAGTAAGTGGTTTACGTCAATACTCCAAGTTATGTCATTTATGAATACGTTAAATAGCAAGGGGCCTAAAACCGATCCCTGTGGTACACCAGATGTCAGAGTTATAGCCATGAATACCTATTTAGCAAATACGATGACATTAATATAATTAGTGGACTTGACAAACCGTATGCTTCGAGCTTTTTTAACAATGTAGAGTGATCAAGTTTGTCAAACGCTTTCGAGAAGTCGGTATAGATCACATCTACTTGGCCTTTTTGCTCGATTGTTTCACAAATAAACTGCGTTTTGCACATCAGATTTGTAACCGTGGATCTGCCTGTAACGAAACTATGTTGGTTAGGAGAAATTAATTGTGTTAAATGACAGTATAGTTTCTCATGCAAAATAATTTCAAAGATTTTGCTAAAATTACAGATTAGTGCAATTGGTCTATAATTCTTTATATCATTTTTGTTACCTTTTTTGAATACAGGATTTATACGAGATATTTTCCAGATATTAGAAAAAGTTGACTGGTTCAATATTAAGTTAAACAACATACACAGCGGTTTAGTGAAGACATATGAACAATCTTTAATTAAGAATGAAGGAATAGAATCCGGTCCCATGGTCATTTTTAATTTTAGTTTTGCAATCGCATGTTCAACATCACCTTCCGAAACTGAATTCATTGTGGGGGTGGTACTATTGATATTATTTACAAAATCTGGGGTATCTGTTTCGGATGAACTGTTGAAGGAACTAGAGAAAAAATTAGCAAACGTATCAGTAATTATTTGGGGGTTATCGAGAATATTGCCTTCATACGTTAAAGTAGATGGAATGGTTGATGTATTACGCATGTTGTTGACGAATGACCAGAAACGTTTGGGATCCTCACTCAGTTCATTTTGCATACGTTGACAGTAATTTTTATATGCTTCCTTAATCTCTTGTTTAACTCGCGATCGTAACGTGGTGAATATTTTTTTATCTTCTAGATTATTATATTTTTTATACCTTTCCCAAGCTTTATATTTATTTTTAATCATGTGAATTATGGACCCAGTGTACCAAGTAGGGTATGCTTTATTACATTGTTTCTTTAACGGGACATTTTTATGTAATATTCTATTTAAAATAGAGTAGAATTCTTCTGCAGCTGTATTAACATCCTTGGATTTATTAAGAAAATTCCAGTCAACATTAAGTAAATCATCGTAAAGTGTTTGAAAGTTTGCTTTCTTGAAATTAAAACCAAGATTGCTAACTGAATGAAATCGATCACAATTATATTTAACATTTATCTCGATGCACAACGGAGGATGATGTGAATCTTTTTTAAGAATACATTCCATAGCGAGATTAACTGAGCAAGTGTTATTACTAAGAACAAGATCAAGAATTTTATTAAAATCATTTTGAACAAAATTATATTGTTTTAAATTGAGAAACTCTGAAAAATTTGACATAGTAGTGAAGTTTGGAGATATAGAATTATTAGTGAAACAGTTTAAGTATTCAGGAATATTAAAATCTCCAAATATAATGACATCCGAATCAGAAAATAAGAAATTTAGAGATGAGAGACATTCAAAAAGTGTAATGTAATCACTGGTGCTGCAAGATGGTGGAATATACACATTCAGAAAATATATAGATTTGTGGTTCAGAATAACTTTGATTAGCACTATGTCTATCCAGGGAATTTGTTTGAGGACGTCATTATAAGAATGAATATCAATTTCTATTGTTTTATACTTGTTTTTTACTGCCAAAAGGACGCCACCACCTCGTGTTGCGTTACATGAGGTGAAATCACGATCAGTTCTAAACACATTAAAAGAATTGATATCAAAAAGTTCGGGGTTACTTAAGCCTTCTTGACACCAAGTTTCAGTAAAAGCGAATAAATCTTTACATTTCATATTTAGACCGCGAACATTTTGATAATAGCAATGAATTTCAGATGATTTTCTTGTAATATTAGTAGGTAATTCTTTGTTGCCTACGTTACTATTCTGTGGTTGCTATGAATTACCAAGTACAGTTTTTTTAAATCTTGCTAATGTCTCCTTATAAACGTGACAATTATTGTCCCATACTGCATGATCTATAGGCATATTTAAGTTTTGAGATATTTGTAGCTGATGACATAGCACACATTTTAAGGTAGTAGACTTGCATTCTTTTAGAGTGTGTGATTCCGCACATTTGGGGCATGTTGGATCTTGTTTACTACATTTTTTAGCCAAATGATGGAAACCGCAACAATTATAGCAGCGACGTAAATCTATAGTGTCATATACAGTGCAGTAATCATAACCAATGACCAGTTTCCCAGTTTTTAAAGCTTAGTGATATGCCTTGTGTTCAACTTGGATAGTCACTTGATAAAGATTTTTATTATTCCGTAACGGTTTTATAAGAATAACTTCACATGAACTATTTTCATTAACACATGATTTGTTTTGTGCCTTTAAGTAATTAATTATGGAATCTGGTTTCAAATTCTCAGATAACCCAACAATTTTAAGTCTTGGATGTAATACAGATAATTGTTTAATATCATATTTGTCACTTAGTTTCTCAGTAGCTAATTGCCGAAATTTTTCAGAATTTTTATTATTTTGACAGCTTATGACAAGACTACCATTTCGTGTATTTGTAACATTAGTTATATTTATATTAGATTCAATGGGATTTAAGGACCGAAGCATATCTGACTTAGTTACACGCGCATTTTGTATACCTGTCTTAGGTTTAACAATAATGGGCGGTTCAATATTGTTATCTCTAGCAACATTTGCATAAGAGTTAACATCAATATTAGGATTACTGATAGGTGTAAGATTAGGTAATAAATCATTTAACGTGGCTTTCACAATTCATTGAAATTCAGTTTTACAAGAGGAGTATAGACTTTCAAACTTAGATTGCAATTTTGCCTCGGTTTTTTCAAAAAAATCTTTGAGATTTAGATTAATCCTTTCATTTAATTTAGAAATATTACCATTTATTTCTTTTAATGCAAAGTTTGCAAGGAGAGATTCATTTTTATTTACTATAACACAATCACGTTTACAATCATCACATAAAAAATAATATTAGTGTTTTTTAAAAATAAGTTATGTTCATCATCTGTAAAATTAGCACGTGATACATGAAAAGATTTACTGCATATAGTGAAGAGACCTTGGGCAAGGTTGATGTTTGTGTGGGATCAATTGGACGACATGGACTTTGAAGAAATGTGGTTTTAACAGAATGGTGCCACATGCCATACAGCAAGAAAACCACCGATTTGTTAAGACAACGTTTTCCCGGTCGCCTGGTCCAGATTTTGCTTCTTAACGCCATATGATCTTTTCCTCTGGGTTTTGAAAGTCCAAGGTCTATGCTAACAAACCAGAAACAATTCTTGAAATGAAAAGAGACGCCAAACGCGTTATTGCTTGAAAATGTCTACTTTATAATCAATAAAAATTGCCCAATTGGCCCCCTTATAGATCGAGATATTTTCAGCTGCATGAACGATCTCTGTGGAGCTCTTGGAATTGTGAGAAAAACATTTATAACAGTAAATAAATTCTGATTGCCAAACTGAAGTTAAAGTTTAGCAAGTGCATCAGAGCAAGAAATGTTTGTCACGACTTTAATGTATCGTAAAATTCTGTACAGCGCACCAAATTTCTAACAAACATGAATGATTGTAACAAGTAAATAAAACACGAACCTAAAGTAAATCAACCAATTTGTAAGAAATTGTGTCTCCGATTACAAAATCTATAATTTATTACCCACATAAAACTGAACAGTTTTGTATTTATTTATTAAAAATTTTGTAAGAAATAATTAATATCAATAAATCATATCCTGCATGCACATTAAGAAAATAAAAATATTTTAAAAAAATAAAGATATCTAGCTTAGTTTCAAATACGTTTTTATTACATTAACATACAAACATTTGTTACACACAACATATTTTTTTATTTCTTAAAATAATTCATAGCTATCTAATGTATAATGTTTTAAATTACAAATTTAAATTTATTTATTTAAAAAAAAATTGACGCATTGTACAACTATATTGATAAAAATATGATCTGTGGAACTCCGACTCTGTAAATTAAAGGAGCTGGTGCCTATTGAGAAGAGAAGTATAATAATCTCTTAATACAAATATGTTATATTTTTTGTAGGTACTTGATTTTTTATTTATTTAATTTTTTTTTATTTTTTTTAACTTTTAAATGAGTTAACATTTTAATTATATTTTTACATAATATGAAAAAAAAGAATCATATTTATAATTTGCGTTCAAAATAAAGTCAATACGAAATCCAATTGCGTATGGAAAGAGCCTTTCTTTCGATATGCAACTTTTTGTTTTAGAAGGTTGGTACTAGGTGACATTTACTTATGTTCATATATCAGTATTGACATGAACTTTCAAATAATTTAATAAATGTCAGTTCAATGTTATCATCTACGACATTACACATTCAAAATTCCCTAAATCAACTCGATTTAATATGGTTTTTAAAAAATATTTTAGAATATAAAACATGAAAAATATAAAAAAAATAGTACAAAGTGTTCTCTTAGCGAAAGGTAAAAAAATTTTTGATGTGGCCGGCATATAACTTCCCGTCTATTCCACGTTTAAAATAGCAATGAGCTTTAAGTAAAGTATCACTTCCGATTATTTTTCCAATAAATAGAAAAGTCTGTACTATGAAATTTTGGGTTATATTTTATTATGTTTTTCTTCGACAATCTGTTAAGAGCTCCGAATTAAATACCACTCCCGGTTTATCATATAAGTATTATCAAAATCTAATATGATGTTTTAAATTATACACGAGTTTTAAAAACCAAATTTGGTAAGTTTTGGATCGTGTTTTAATATATCAAGAAAATCCGTTTGTAACTTACAGTAAACTACTACTTCTGGTTTATTAATCTTAGAAAAAAAGCTACTATGTCGTTCTCAAAATAAAAGTCTTAAAACAAAATATGAAAAGTTCTGGTTTGTATCAATATATTTTTCACGAGAATCTGTTCAGAGCTTCAAGTAAAATATCAATTCCGGTTTATCAATTTAAAAAGAATCTAATATGTCTTTCTTATTAATTCAAAAGTTTTAAATACCAAATTTGAAAAATTTTGGTGTATAACAAAATATTTTTCACGAAAATCTGTTCAGAGCTTCAAGTAAAATATTATTTCCGTTTTATCAGTTTAAGAAAAAATGTAATATGTCGTTCTCATTAATTTAAAAGTCTTAAATACCAAATTTGGAAAGTTTTGGAATATATCAATATATTTTTCACGAAAATATGTACAGAGCTTCGAATAAAGTATCACTTTCGGTTTATCAATTTTAGCCAAAATCTAATACGTTGTTCTTTTTCATATAAAAGTCTTAAATACTGAATTTAAAAAGTTTTTCAATACATCATAATATATTTTTCACAAAAATTGGAAAGTTTTGGTTTACATTTTAATATAATTTTTTATTAAAAACAAAAAAAAACAAACAAACCAAATAAAGTTTATTGTAAGAGTTATCGTGGACGAACAATCGTCACACACACACGCACGCACGCGCGCACGCACGCACGCACACACACAACATCGTTATAATAGTAAAACCGTGTTGTGGGGACCCTAATTCGTGCTTATTTACTGTAAACTCACCATCGAAGTTTTAGTGCGATTACATTACCTCCCTTGCATACGGTATGACGAGAGGTAAAAAATATAAAATCTTTTATCATTAAAAAATCTGATGTGGCCAGCACATTACCTTCCGTGAGGCATTTACGAAAATTGTACATGTGAACTGTTAACGGTAAACAGCTGTTTATCTGGTTATAGCTACCAGAATCGATATTTTAAGAACACAAGTGGTAAACAGGGTAGATCCATAGCCTATAAAAAAATTAGAAAATTTGAAACAGATCAGAAATTTCATGTAGTTATCAAACTGAGCAGAGTCATACTTTAACCACATTTCCAATTTTAACGCTCGCGCTTCGCTTTGCATCACTACATTTTTTGAGATTAGATTCTTCATGAATCCGGTAGATGAATCTGGTAGATATTGTACAATTTTTGAACACGGTAACTTTTTACCACTCGTGATTTCGAACACAGTCGGTAGATACGGTATCTACCGGTAGATTTTCGTAAATGCATACGTATCTTCTATAAAATACATACAGAAAGTTCCTTGCAAAATATTTTAAATTTCTTGTATGTACATTACCTTTCGACAGTTGTATGTATTTTATACAATTTCCATACAGAAAGTTTTAAGCAAAAAGATCCTGTTTCGAGTAAAATTATATACTACGAATATGTCAATTGACAATGATATCTTTCAATCAGATTTTTTTTAATATAGTAGCAGTAGTTGTTTCTAGCAACGCTAGTTAATGTATTAAATGTAATTTTTCTATAATTTTATAACTCTATATCCATTTAAAACGAAGTATAAAATGCAGTCAAATTGTATAGAGAATACAACGTTCTTTAATATTTATAATAACATTAAATGTGAAAAAATGATATTTAACATCGTTTTTTCAATAAAAACTGTTAAATCTTCAAATAAGGGTACTTTCGATTGACCAATTATAACCAAAATCTAATCAACTCTTCATATGGTTGCAACGAAGAGGAATACGAAAGAAGTATAATTTTTGGAATTGTAGTATGAGAGTTATCGTAGACGAAAATTTTGTTACACACACACACACACACACACACACACACCCACACACACACACACATATATATATATATATATATATATATATATATATATATATATATATATATATATATATATTACCTAACCGTATCCTGCAGACATCAGCAGTTCCCGGCATCCGCCATGTCCCCGCGAGCAGTAGAAAGATCACATTTCACCTTATCTATGTACTGTACTTATTCCACAATTTTGTAAACTTTTAGTTAGTCTTGATGTAGAATCCAAACAATAAATTTGAATACTTTATTGTAGAAAGCAATAGTTTTTAAAAACCAATATCCAGAAATCTATTAATTAATTGGCGCAGTCGGTAGGATTCTGAGTGGAAATTCATCACGAATAATCCATCAGTGTCAACTGTTTACTCTGAAGAACCCAGGTCCGAAAGGTGTTCATCGCGAATCAACCCATCAGCGAACGCATCTTAGAAGACTTCCATCGCGGACAATCTACCTAGGATTATGAACGGTCTCTACAAAGCTATATTGGTTATGTAAGTTGCTTTCCTTTCTATATCAGACTCCTCGCGTTCATCCATTATTTTCATAGAGGATAATATTAGTGAAAACGAGTTAGAATTAAATTATTTCAATCCAAATAGTAGTACAGATTTTAGTTCAATTACTTTTTGTCAAATTTAAATATTAACGAAAGTGCCAACACAACAAATTTAGTTATGGCACTACCTCAAATTCCAAAATAAATTATTAGATATTGTACCTTAATTCGATGGAAATCCATCAGAATTATCAGGATTTCTAGAAATAGCAAGTGCTCTTGTTAAAACTTATTGGGATCCAACTCACGAAAATATTAATTGTGTACAAAATATTACTGTAGTTTACGGAATATATGCAAAATTATGCGGCTCAGCACGCGAAGTTTATTCTACGTGCACTTCAAAAGACTGGAAAACTGTAAAAGATGCACTCATTGCGCATTTTGGCGACCAACGCGATGAGAATGGTTTATTGTTCGATTTAGATCAACTCCGTCAAAAAGACATTGAATCTTCCTTACAATTTTATACTAGAGTAATGTCTAACTTAAGTGCTTTTCACAATTACGTAGAAATTCACGAAACTGACGAAAATATCAAAAGCGTGAAAAATAATTTTTATAACACCCATGCCTTAAAAATATTCCTAGCAGGCTTAAAGAGACCATTTGGCTCTACAATCCGAGCTATGAAACCTAAAGATTTAGTAGAAAGTAGACAATTTATAATCTCTAAAAATAATATTAGACACCTACAAAAACCCGCGTACAAGAAAATTAAAACATCTACACAAAAACCACATCCAAACACACATAATCCAAGACAAATGCAATTTCCTCGACTTCCACCAGCACTACCGTATATTTATAATTACCCATAATTCCAAAATTTTCAAAGAAATCAATTTCAACAATTTCCTAGAAACCCCATCCAGCTACAACCCCGACAATTACAAGCACCACAAAGATTCTTTAGCAACCAGCAAGTATTTGGGAATAATATTCCAAAAACAAATACTATAAATGTTTGGAAACCCCAGGGTTTTGCAAATCGCCCCATCCAACTTACACCGACACATATGAGTGGAATATCCAATGAAACTTACCCAATACAAGATACTAGGCTACAAAGACCTAAAAATCAAAGACCACAAAATTTTATTTCTGAAGAGTTACATAACTTAGAACAATCTATACATACTACACATTTTGATGACTCGACAGAATTTGACTACGACAACTACGAGACTGATAATACAGTGCCGTACTTACAAGAAAACGATTTTTATGTAGCTGACGACTTTGAAAATTACGCTTTTGAACCAGAGTCAGCTGGAAATAGTCAAAATTTTCCTCAAATGAGCCAGTTAACGAACCCAACGTAGTATTACATTCAATATACGATAAGAAAGATCTACTATTCATGAAAATCTCGAACCCACCATTAAAACTATTGATCGATACAAGAGCGACAAAATCATTTTTGAATCCGGAGTTAGCTGAAAAATATTTTAAAAATAATATAAAGAAAGAAAATTTCACGATCTCATCTATACTTCAAACAACAAAAATAAATTCTTGTACTGAAATTCCAGCATTCCCAGAATTTAACGTGGGCAAAACTATTAAGTTTTATTTGTTTAAGTTTCATCATTTTTTCGACAGTTTAATTGGTTACGGTACCCTAAAAGACTTAAATGTACAATTAGATTTAAACTATTCACTTTTAAAAACCCCAAATACGACATTAAAATTATCTCACTACGAATCGAGAAGGAAATTATTATTTTTCGCCCGAATAGAACCTTGCTCGCTGGAAACATTAAAAATACCGGTAAACGCAAGAAACGGAAATATAGTAATCCCACAAACAAAAATTTCCAACTGTATAATAAGAGAAGGTGTATCATATTCTCAAAATGGATATGCCCCTGTTGATATTTATAACAGCACGTATGAACCCCAAGAAATTTATTTGTATGATCCAATCAATACTAATCCTTTTAATAATACTGAATTTAAATTATTTAATATCTCAATTCATAATTATAACGATAGTAGCACGCCTAATAAATCTGAATTATTAAACTCATTACGCACTGAACATATGAATGCGGAAGAAAAACATCAAATCGAAAAACTTGTAAAATCATTTACGGACATATTTTACCGCGATGGTACACCCTTAACTTTTACGAATAAAATAAAACACAGAATTATTACAACTGATGAAATTCCTGTACACACTAAATCTTACAGATACCCATTCATACACAAACCCGAAGATGAACGACATATAAATAATATGTTACAACAAGGAATTATTAGACCAAGCGATTCTGCATGGGCATCGCCTATTTGGATTGTGCCATGAATGAAAATATAAAAATTAATTAAGAAGTTTTAAACAAAGTGTTAAATAAAACGTTGTATTATTACACGCGTGTACAATGTATATTAGTCACTAAAGAAAATTCGTGCCTAATATGATCATAAAATATTGTTCAATTCTCAACCGTTACCCGAAATTTACGTGCTTGCACGGATAACAAGCGCTCGCTTCGCTCGCTCGTTAGGTACCGTGCAAGCCCGTAAAGTTCTGAGTAATGGTCTTGCACTGTAAATTACTATTAACGATCACCTTAATGTACTCGTACATGTTATTGAATGTTAGATTAAATAATATCCCCTCGGATAGGTTTTACATTCAAATGAGGTTCGAAAGTTTAAATTTGCAAACATCCAATCTTTACCGGATTTCGAATCAGGTATTCCTAACCTGCTCATGACTAAAGCTGAAACTCTATCCATTGAGCCAAGCATTTAGCCACTGAGTCAAGCAATTTCCAAATATTGAGTTTCAATCGGTTCCGTAATCAATATTAAAAAAATAAATGTGATGTTATGGCACCGTTGGAAGAAGGTAAGTTGTTTTGAAGGTCGTGAAAGGATATGAACGCCTTACTATTTATTCAGTTGGCAAGTATCCAAGAGAACTATTTATCATGTAACAACTTATAATTCATATTCAGCCATCTATTTTGCTTTTAGCATATCATTATATTCATTATATAATTACATTTTTAGGATTTTAAATAAAGAGAAGTAAATTAAAGACTTACATGACATAAACAACAATTCTTGGACAAATTAACTAATTGTATTGCATCATGCTGTAATTAAAATAATATAATTTTGTTGTTTTGTGTTTATTTATTTGTATAGGTGTCTACGTATGTATATATATATATATATATATATATATATATATATATATATATATATATATATATATATATATATATATTTATTTCATGTCACACATTTCATTGAAAAATTGTTTTCTATAAAAACTTATTAATATTTTTGTAATGGTTGGTTTAGTTACCTTGTTCGATATCTTTTGTTGGTCTGAAGATAAATGAGTATTTTTTCATTACCCTCCGAGAACTTCAGCTCTAGGTCTATTCCGCTCATTTAATCCATTGAGATAAACTAGGAGTAGGGAAGTGAAAGAAGTCGCTTACACTTAAAATCAGAACCAAAATGGATTTTGCAAAGTACTGATAAGAGATAATATTACATAATTATTTATATTATTTCTATGTTACATATTGTAATGTTTTTATTAGTTTGGGTAAAGTGTAAATATTAGACAATTATTTTTAAATAAAGTAAATGTTTATTAAGACGATAAATACATCTTAAAAAATTAATAACAAATGTCTGTCTATTTATGTAACTGTCCTTCTGACGGACTATCACCTTATGCGAATGAATGTATTCGCATACACGGACCTCGCTTATATAGTTGCTCTTAACATCTTCTG
Organism: Harpalus rubripes; assembly: GCA_963082715.1. Lineage (NCBI taxonomy): Eukaryota > Metazoa > Arthropoda > Insecta > Coleoptera > Carabidae > Harpalus > Harpalus rubripes. Next base: position 45,760,422 of record OY720455.1, on the reverse strand, counting down.
GGGTGTTCTCGTGACTTCTTGAACTATATAACAATACGCGGGTAATTAACCTCTCCTCTTGTTTACCTAGCCAGCCGCCTCACGTCGCCCGCCTATCGCGCGCTCTACTGTTATTGATCGCCTACCTAGGCTCCTCCTCCTACTAGAATGGTAGGTACTCTCTTGTTACAATATTACACGCAACGTGTCTGTATTGTATGATCATTCTTCCTCCGGAGGGTCACGAAGTATTGGATAAAATAAATTTTAGTAAACCTAAGTAAATTAATTCTTTATTTTTTGGTACACTAATATGTTATATTAAATAACATTGATATGGCAAAATTTTATAAATTTGTAGTAGATTAACTGCCAATTAGATATTAATAGTTTTTGAATGTCAAGATTATTTTTTTAAAAAAAGCTTTGATCGTTGTTGTTAGTATTTATTGTTGAAGTTTACATATAGACGACGTTTCGGCACATGGTTATGGCCGTTTTCAAGTCTGGTTACAAAAATCAGTGTCTAGTTTTCTCATTAGATGTCATGTACCTTTTTGTTAACTTTTGTGTGCTGAATTGTAAAACCTTTTTCGCAGTCTCTGTTGACCCTCCAACCTGTACAGATTTGACAACAAATTCTTAAACATATTTTTGATTTTTTTTATATTTTAACGAATTTTTGTGACTTAATTCAATGTAACCAGTGAGTATATAACGTATATACGTTATATACTCACTGATGTAACTAAACTTCTATTTGATAAGTTCATTAATTATCTATTATATTATTATATTGCTCCTATTTATACCTATTTTTGTAACTAGACTTGAACATGGCCATAACCATGTGGCGAAACTTTGTCTGTATGTAAACTTCAACAAAAAATACTTACAACAGCGTTCGAAGCTTTTATCGAAAAAATTTCTTACATTCAAGCAAATCTCACAGCTTTAGAAATAACTCATTAAAAAGTTGTTGTTTCTACCTGCAAAAAATATTTTTTTCTATATTTTGCGTACATAATGAAGTCATTACGAAACCCAATTGCGTATCGCAAGAGCCTTCATTTCGATAAGCAATTTTTTGATTTAAAATGTTGGTATTAGATTACATTTACTTATATTCATAATTAAGAATTGACATGAGTTGTAAAATAATTAAATAAAGGTCAATCCGATGTTACCAACTGCAACATTGCACACACAAATTTCTCTAAAACGACTTGGTTTAATATAGCAGATTTTACAAAATATTTTAGAAACTCAAAATATATGTTTCGCAGTTGTCATTTAGAAAACTCGCCAGGGTTCATTACCTAAATTTTGACGCGTGTAAAAAAACATATCTTATAAAACTCATTCTTTAATATACTATTAGAAAATACATATATTTTCTAAATATTTGACCAATATTAAATCATACCTCCAGCCTGGCAAGATCTCACTTTCAGTATTATTTCCAATTAACCCGACGGCGGATTACTAATTGGTGACATTGGTTTACAAATTGATAAAGATTTAGGATATTCTTCTGCTGGTTCTAATTTGTTAGTTTTAATATGAAGCTACAAATTGGTAGTACTTTAAACAAGTGACATCAGTTTATAATAATTTGTCTTAGGGATGGTTAAAATTAATTACATTCTCAACTTTAATTAGAATTTTTCCACGATGTTGTAACATCTATCAAGGGAATTAAAACCTCGCAAAAAGCGACGAAGTTGCCCGTTTTTTGAGAAGGGATTATAGTTATTGATGATCGAGTATAAAAAGCCTTGATGATCACGCATCTAGACTACCCTTGTGGTGAATCCGCAAAATATAAGATCAAAAGATTAATACACGACATTATAGTGAGAATAGACGAGTCCGAACATCTGTAAGATTTAACGTTAGTGGAATAAGAGTAACTGATAGCTTTTGTTCAGAAATATGGCAGACAATTTAACAACGAATTACGTGCTCGCTTTGATCTTTGCTTTCTTATTTATTATCGCACATTTGAATGTAATACACGATGTCATGATTCTGAGAAACGAATGAAAGAAAATAAAATGAGACTTTTATACAAGTTTCTTTTATTAGCAAAAGTCAGATATTTTCAAAGGAACATGATATTAATATCATGATGAATGTGTTGTAAAAATCGTCATATAATGTGAAAAATCTGACACACACAGATACACAGATATCGTGAGTTACAAATAGGATTCTATAGGGACATTAGCATAATTCCTATACCTCTCTTACACCCTTATTAGCATAGTCGTGAGGCAAAAATATTAGTATCATCAAGCTATGAGCACTGATATTATTTCAATGTATTTTAGCCGAGTCAGTAAAGGTTTTTACATCTAAACCCTCAAAAACAGATCGGATTTTAATTTTTTTTTAAAATTTTTGTTGTATTCAATTTCTCAAAATCAGAAACATTCCAGCTGAAACGCTCAATTATTTATACAGGGTACCTGGGTTTTTCAGGCCAACGTTGGGATTTCGGTAATTATAAGCGATACGATTTCAGTTACATGTGTGTTTAAGTAGTGCGCCTTTGGGCAGCCATCTTAGATGAGCCTTTATTTTGCCAATAATTTTCATAGGTTACTAGATAATGGTGAAAAACTTAATTTGGTCGATATTTTCATTTTGAAATTACGTCTAAACTATCAGTAAACGAGAAAAATGTTTCAAATAAAAAAGTTAGATATTTTTCATGTAGTGGCGTACGAAAATAATTTATTATCGGTAAATTTTCGGCGTATAACACAATCTTGCGTTTTTTTTTAAAAAACGGAACGCATATTTGATTTTTACTTTAACAAAATACTTATTTTTTTCTGTTTCAACTGGTAAGAAAGGTTATTGCATTTTATATTTATTTTACTATATAAATTTTAGTTTTTTCTATATTTTTCACGAAATTTCTTATTTTTTGTCAAGAGTTTCATTCGTATCAAAAAATAGTATTTTATTTTTCTTAAGTAACTTATTACATTAGTATCTATACCGTATTTCAGATAAGAACAGACTTGGTGGCGCTGCCTGTCTTACATATATAAAACTTATGAATTAGTTTTGTTTCGTGTATGACATACTTGACAGCTCGAAATATTAAAGTTTGATCATTTTTAATTATTTAGTAAATAAACAGTTACTTAAAGTTGTTAAATAGATTATAAAGTCAAAATGGAATAAATAATATACCTACTTTACATAATGCTATTATAAACTTGATTTGCGTTTAGACCAATAAGAAAGCTGGAATCGTAAGCCCTATCTTAGTCCTCAGTCTATTCTTATCTGAAATACAGTAAAACTTGATCCTTTATGTCATTTTAATTATATATTTTTAAGTTAACATAGTCAAGAACCGGAAAAATGTAGAATCGGGTACCCGGATAGTTTTGTGTTATAAATGATGATTAAATGTTAGCGCTGAAAATTAGAATATTAAAACACATTTATCACCCAAACCGGTATATACAGTATTAGTACAAAAATAATAACAAATCTAGATGACCGTCGCCTGGCCGAACCCGGTCACGCGGAATCCTCCTTCACGCCGTGATTATTTCTGTAAAAGAATTAACACATGAGAAATACTCAGTGAGGAGGCAATCATTTACAAAAGGTTCAGGCATTCACACACCGTACACACATGTTGGCAACTACGGGCAGTACCGCTAGTTACTACGGACCCTCTGCCGCTTCGGTGGTGATCCGGAGACAATCCTCTTAACCAACTGGATCAGATCACTACAGCCCTAACTGCTGCTACGCTGGCGACTACAGAATGTGGGTCACTACAGCCTTCCCTGCTGCTAAGCTGGCGACCCTCGGATTCACACGAGCGGCCACTACGGAACCACTGCCGCTTCGGTGGTGATCCGGAGACATTCCTCTTAACCAACTGGATCAGATCACTACAGCCCTAACTGCTACTGCCGTTGGCGACACCAGATGCGGGTCACTACAGCCTTCCCTGCTGCTACGCTGGCGACCCTCGGGTTCACACGAGCGGCCACTACGGAACCACTGCCGCTTCGGTGGTGATCCGGAGACATTCCTCTTAACCAACTGGATCAGATCACTACAGCCCTAACTGCTGCTGCCGTTGGCGACACCAGATGTGGGTCACTACAGCCTTCCCTGCTGCTACGCTGGCGACCCTCGGGTTCACACGAGCGGCCACTACGGAACCACTACCGCTTCGGTGGTGATCCGGAGACATTCCTCTTAACCAACTGGATCAGATCACTACAGCCCTAACTGCTGCTACCGTTGGCGACACCAGGTGCGGGTCACTACAGCCTTCCCTGCTGCTACCGTTGGCGACCCTCGGGTTCACATGATGCGGCCACTACAGTACACCGTACTGCTCGCACGCACACCCACAATCATACACATGCTAGATTAACTCTCTCACCTGAATCACTATAATATCGATGTTCTCACACTGAAATCTAGAAATAAACTGAAATAAAATACGTGAATACCAGTATCATTAAATGTAGCTCTTATCCAGCAGCATCGGTTACGTACCTAAATAGCTAATTAGAGACAAAACATAATAAATTTAATAAAAATAATCTTACGCAAAATAATATCTGTGACATTTGGAACCGGCATCTTCGGTTCCGAGTAGTGGAACCGATTTTCGGTTCCGGTTCTGGGTAGTGGAATCGATCTTCGGTTCCGAGTAGTGGAATCGATCTTCGGTTCCAGTTTCGGGTAGTGAAATCGAACGTCGAATCCAAGTTATGGAATAATAAATTATAATTTTAAATTGGCCTCGTCATTCTTGAGAAATAAACATATTTTCTAAAAAAATTATTGAACGATATTAAAAAAAAAATATATGTAATGTAATTGAAAATATCTGTTATGATGTATAAATATTATTACACCAAAAACAAAAGGGTGTTAAAAATGTAACCACATAATATAGTAAATAATTGCAGATTTCAGTTTCGTATTATATTTTCAATATTCATTCAATATGGTTTAATTCAATAACTTGACCTTAAGTTATATTTTCAAATAACGGAACCTACGTAATGACAATAGCGGCCATAAAATTTAAGGGATAAAACGATATTTCCAAGAATTTTACTTATACCTACTTATACATTCTGTTCTAATCTCTATATTTTGATCTCTCATTTATGTAATACAAATTAATATTTCTTATTTTCTGGATTTCATAACACCATTTAATAAATTTCGAAGTGAAAATAGCGTGCCTCATAATTTGTAAAAAAAATTGGTTATTATTTTAAAAAGCCCAATTGAATTAACTATAAGACTAAAAGAAGCCGAAAGGGGCTACAAAGGACAAATCCTATAGAAATTTGAACAAAGACACCGGTCGTGCAGTCGGGGAAAAAGTACCTGGTTTTTGCACGTGTTCTTCAGAGAATTGCATTATATCAGTTTATAAGAATATCTGATACCAACTTTCTTAAATTGTTTACCTGTTCCTATTTAATAATAGAAAAAAAATTAACTTTCTAAATACTTAACTTATTCATCATAACATATTGATTCATAATACGTAAAATAATAACTCGAAGACCAATGATGCGTGAGAGTCCTGATCCCCAATAGCTGGTGATGAAAACTTCTGACGCGCCTGCTGGAGATAGTGAATTGTAGAATTGCGCTGGTTCAATGACGTGTCAGTTGTGTTGGACAGTAGCGATGCGGTGTGGCGGCGATTTCTACATGAGAAAGCGAGTGCGAACGTATAGTGTGTGATGATGACTGTTTAGAATTAATGGAGTGGTAAAGCAAAGAGAAAATAAATACGAGGAGGAAGGGAATAAGGTAAAACAATCTTCGCCTGCTGGAGCGATCAACAGGGCGCACACAAGACAGTAGCTCTTTATGGAGAGATAGGATAAATACACAACGGCCCAAATAGTCGATTAGGATAGCGAAGCTAAAATGTAAACTCTTATTCCTAACAACAGCACAGGAAATTAAGTAAAAACCAGATGAATCGACCAACAGTTGTGTATCAGAACTAAAAGTTATATAATAGCAGTGTAAATATTGTAAAACATGCGACTGTGATGCTAAATAAAGATTAAGTACATAAAATATGAAATAGTGTGCTCGTAACATGTAAACCTACCTTTATGGTATGCGAATGTAAACAAAGGTTTAAGTACGCGTGTAAACCAAGCTTTAGATGCGAATGTAAACAGAGCTTTAAGTATGCGAGTGTGAACAAATGTGATGTGCGCTGACCAAATATGGGAACTATACCCAAATATATAAATAATAATGACCCAGAAATAATTGAAATATATTAACTAATAACTGTACTTAACTATTTTAATCTTAACCCAAGTAAACAAATAAATGTTAAACCCAAGTGAAATTAAATAACTAATGTTCAGCGTTGAACTATGAGCAAATAACTATATTAAAAGTAGTGCTAAACTAGGAACAAATAAAGCAGAGGAAACCAAACGTAGTACCAAAAAATTTTGTAGTGAAAAAGGAGTACAAAAGTGTTAAATACACTTAAAGTAGAAGGACACTCAAAACTGTCAAAAACTAACTTAAAAACTGTGGTGCTTATAAAAAACTATGTGCGGAAAATACAGAATATAATGAACTGCAATTACAAATAAGATATAAAAGTATAACAGAAATATAGTGCACTTTATGCACTTAAAGCGCGACTAAATGGTCAGATTAATATTGAAACGCAGTCTAGTATATAAATAGTAGTACTTACAGTTTATGTGTAGTGTGCAAATATGTACAGAATACCTGATACTTGAGGTGTGATTGTGTAAATATGTAGCAGTAAAATTCAGTACAAAGTACCGTCAAATACTCCAGTAGATCAATACAACTACAAGGCATGGTGAACTCTGATGTGTAAAAATAAACAGGCTTGCTATAATAGCTAGAAACAAGCTGAAGTAAATGTAAAGTTATAAAAGTTATAGTGTAGTTTTAACACCATATGCGAGAACCACTGAAAGAAAATATAACACACTAGCGAAGCGTAAATATAAATAAAGCGCACTGAATAACACTTTAGCGTAAATATAAATTAAGATAAGCAAAACAAGGCAGCAATCACTGAAGAATTATTGTGCAAAAAGCAATCAGATAGCAACAAAGTATAAGCGCGCGTACAGTTCACTGGTCGTGCAACGAAAGAAAAACCGTGTTTTGGGAAAAACAGTCAAAACCAAAGAGAGGAAGTGACGTGGCTGTGCGAGACGGCAGCGTGCAGCTCTAACACTCAAAATGACCGCTAGATGCCGGAGAAAGTCTGAACAGTACCAATAAATAAATTATTTTTGTACGCCACTAGATAGACAATAAAAATACTTAACTATTCTATCTGAAACATTTTTCTCGATTTCTGTGTTTAGAAGTAATTTCAAAATGAAAATATCAACTGAAATTCAGTTTTCCGTCGTTATCTAGTAACTTATGAGAATTTTTGACAAAACAAAAGCCCATTTAATATGGACACCCATTTGACCCATTCAATTATAGTCGTATCGTTTATAGTTTCCGAAATCTTAATGGTGGTCTTCAAAAACCCGGGCACCCTGTATAAATAACTGAGCATCCCAACTGAAATATTTCTGACTATGAATAAATGAATATAAAACTTGTTTTAAAAAATTCATCAAAATCCGATCTGTTTTTTGAGAGTTTAGAAGATTTATTGATTTTTCCGCTTCATTGACTCAACTAATTGCCGATTACTTGTCAAAGATTTTATATAAGGAATAAATATGTATCAATTACTGAAATTGAGCCTGCAAGACCCATAAATGACATTGATATTCGAGTATGTTTGTATTTACTCGTATTAACATAATTAATTTATTCACATTAGTGATAGAATAATTCAAATAATAAAATAGTTCTCGTACGTTTGTACGTCTCCAGGATGACAGGCTGCTATTGGTGAAGATATTCAAGTACCTTGAATCGGTTGTCGAGAGGGGTGGAGGATTAAACGAATAGATACAGCGTAGAGTAATATGTGCCTGGATGAACTGGAGGAAGATGAGCGGGATCCTATGCGATAAAAAAGTGATCTGTAAGATGAAAGGAAATATATATAAGACGGTGGTGTGACCAATAATGCTCCATGGTGCGAAGACGTGGCCATTCACAAAGGCACAAGATCAGGAATGAGTACATTAAAGGAATAGTTAAGGTGAGACCGATGGGAAAAAATGTGTAGGAGAGCAAGCTAAGGTGTTTTGGTCACGTATGGCGGAGGAGCAATGATTACGTTGGAAAGCGAATGGCGCACCTAGTGGCGGAGGAGAAGAGAAAGAGAAGACGGCCCAAGCTTAGGTGGAGGGACAAGTTGGCGGAAGATGGAGCCCAGGGGACGCTTTGGACCGGAATGAATGGAGGACGAATCTGAGAGACGTAAGACGGGAGAAAGCTATGAGAAAGAAGAAGTAATAGAATAATTCAAAATTGAAATCAGCCAAACTTACGATAATAAAATTTGATCAACTATTCATTATTAACTGAAGAAATTTATTTAAAATTCGTGATGTAAGTTTAAGAAACAAATTAACGTCATTTTAGTCAAACTAACTATTTTACTTTTTATATTTATATAAGAACTATTCATTTCAGTGCTATTATGAAATTGTGTTTCAGTTGATTAATTGATGACAAAAATGACGGTTTGTCTTTTTTTGGTCCGACGCTGGTTTTATCAATTCTTAATTATATACATCATCCATCAGGTTTTGGTTATCGTCGGTAAAAGTAAATGAAATACATAGTCGACTCCCGCGTTGTTACAAAAGGAAATTATAAATAAAAGGAAGAGTACCTAATATTTGATTACGATATTGTAAGAAATTCCTGAAAGAGTAGTCAATCTCGCAGTCATAAACGACCATTGTAATTTATTTGTATTTATAAATGGAGGTAAATAAAATTATGAATATTAAATAATTTGGATAAAAATTGTAAAGTCATGACTTTAGAAATGTTACGTTTATTATTTTTCATTTGATATACCTAACTACACAAACAAATAGGAGGACAAATTAATGGGTACCTACAATGCGTTTGAATGTATGTGGAAAATGCTGTCAATGTTTATTTTGGCATATTCTCCGCATGCAAATGAGGATGACTGGTGTGAAAATAGAATTTAAAATTATTCAAATGCAGCCTTGACCCGACGGTTTAATATTTCCCTTCCATTCATAACTCTCGGAGTTCTATCCATTTTTTCTTCGTTTTGCAAATTTTCCACAAGCGTTATCTCTCTCAAAACTTGACCTGAATACGTTCATCTTGACAGCAGGATGAATTTTTCATGGTATATCTACTAGCTAGTTAACGATTGAACAACCGCAAGTAATAGTTTACTTAAAGTTTGAAAAAGTTTTTCTAAAAGAAAATACGTACAAATATAAATTTTTTAATACGATATTTTATGAGATATATTAAAGAACATTAAATGTCCTATCTGTTTTTATAGATTTAGCAATATAAATTAAGTACGAGGACCGTCTAAAAATTACAAATACAAAGGTACTGGTGGCCTGGGAAAATTTTGTTTTGGTAACTGGGCACTACTTTCGTGTAGCAGGACTCCTCCCATTTGAAATGAGTGGTCCGGCAGCTCTCTAGAGTGAGTAGTTTGGCAATAGCGACATTTGCAATAGATCATCTTCACTCTCCCGGCAGGTGCGAGATCCGCTCGGTTATACGTTTTGTACATAAGTCTAGTGTGAATACGGATCACTACTGTAAAACCACAAAAAAACTTCGAAGGCGATCGAAAACCGAAAGCAGGGGATGTTGACTCGCGGCGTGTGTCTGCCACATGATAGTCTGGCCTCAGAGGCATACAGCGCGAGTCAGAACTTTACTGAATGATTTTGGATGAGCTGACCTTCCATCACACAGTCTCTTCTTTCATTTAGATAAATGACAGGAAAAAAATTTAAAACGAAGATGAGGTAAAAGAGGAAGTGGAACGTTTGGTGAACTATCACCCTTTTGTAAGATTTTGAAAATATCTTTCTTCGATATTTAGTAGCCTATGTAGGTATCTTTACTTTTTGGACAGTCCTCGTACATACAAAATAATTTAATGTTACCTATATATTATTTTAAGGCAATGAAACCAGTTGACAAATTCAAATGTTTGTAATTATTAGAAAATAAACGTCAGTGCCAAAAATTAAGTGAAGTTCAGATATTTAATATCTAGGAGCCAGTGAATGGGTCGTAGCCAGATTGTAAAATCCGTTTATATATATATATATATATATATATATATATATATATATATATATATATATATATATATATAAAACGCCTAATAATTTTATAAAACGCTGCCAGATTATGAAATTTTCATTACTTTAAAGTTATTTTACAGTCTGGGTAGACGTTTTATAAAACGACATATAGCTTACGCTTTGTGCATTATCGCTTTCAATTTCTCTAAATACCTATACTTCTATATAACCTAACCTTACGCATAAAACTCACATTCAGAAAACTCAGACCGGGTTTTGTGCATTAGATTAGGTTTTTATATTTACAAGCTAAGCAAACTGTTCAACACTTTCTAAAACAACTAGCCAGATTGTAACACATCACTAAATCAACGATGGTTTTACAATATGGACGCGTTTTATAATTGATTAAGCGTTTTATTAAAGGACGGATCTGACCACGATATATTCAACATGTAGCAGCTTACATTTGTATCCACTTAGACTCTGTAAATACACATCCTAGCAATATCAATTTTCTCATTGATATTTCAGTCTACATGTTACTATACAAACAGACGACGGTCGTCTGTCTGTGTAAACACCTCACTAGATATAATGTTTGCACAAACATCTGACAGTCGGTCTTGTCCAAGACTTGTTTGACCTCATAACCCCGGGGTTATTCACTTGTTCTCTATGCTAATTGAGATGTAGATTACAGTTCACTTGTTTTACCAAAAGGTTTAATTGGTTAAATTATACTAAATTTTGCCGAAAATTCATTTTTAATTTGTGTTCCGTATTAAAAGAACAGTATAAATTTTTAAATGTATTTTACTCATATTTTATTTTATAATTTTCAATTCGGGATGGATTGCTGGTATAGTTGAGCTTATATTTTATATATGTGGCAATTAAATTGAAAATTGAATTAAAAAGTAGTAGTTATTCTAAAACAGATTCGTTTTGTCACAAATTTCAATATCAACTAGCCCAAATAATATGGTGTAATATTCACGATCAAAACTTAATATCACAAATGTAGTGTGATGACTTTAGAAGTAGACATCCATTACTATTTTAATATCCAATTAACAATATTTTCTTAGAGCGCTCTAGAATTAAATACTTAGGTGTTTACTTTGATTTCGTGCTTAAAATTGCAACTGAAATAACAGAAGAGGTTCAGTCTGTATTTTTACCTTCCGTCACCTTTAGGTAAGGAAGGTATTGTCTTTGGTCAAAAAAATTGGTGGTGAGTTTTTAATGAATAAGCACGTTTTAAGGTCTCTAGAATACGATTTGACTATTTATACGATGATGTGCGTGTATAACAAAATTTTCGTCTACGATAACTCTTAATACTACAATTCCAAAAATTAAAGTTCTTTCGTATTCCTCTTTGTTGCATACATATGAAGAGCTGATTAGATTTTGGTTATAATTGGTCAACCGGAAGTACGCTCATTTGAAGATTTTAATAGTTTTTTTTATAGAAAAAACGAAGTTAAATATCATTTTTTTACATTTAATGTTATTATAAATATTAAAGAACATTGTATTCTTTATACGATTTGACTGTATTTTATACTTCATATTAAATGGATAGAGAGTTATAAAATTATAAAGAAATTAAATTTCATAAATTAACCAGCTATAGTAGAAACATCTACTGTATTAAGAAAATTCTGTGTAAAGAATACTAAATTTTATTAAAGAAAAGAATACCAAATTACATAATTGAAAACGATTACAAATATCTCAAATAAATAAATAAATAAATAAATCTTCCAATGCTCAATCCCCGGATGGTCCGCACTACTCCCCACGATCGCCAATAGTCTGCAAAAGATAAAAATAGATGAGTATATTCTCAGTGAGTACTTAGGATCCCCGTAAATGCTCCAGGCTTCAGCCCAACTTTTGGGATTAGGATAGGATTAGGTACCAGTCCCAACCGCACTGTAGACTCTTCCTCAGCCCGCAAGCGGGGGTACAGCTGAACCGCAGAACAGCTCTTTCTCAACACCGCAGCGTGAGAGCACTCAGTCTCATCTCCGCAGAGAATGAGATAGTCCCAGCCGCACTGTAGACTCTTCCTCAGCCCGCAAGCGAGGGAACAGTTGAACCGCAGAACAACTCTTTCTCAACACCGCAGCGTGAGAGTAACCACACAGAATAACCACAAAACCATAGCACTCACCGTTTCACAAAGAAGTAAATGCACCAACTAAACGTCGTCACTTCGAAAACACTAGCACAACTGACCGATAATCGAATGAACAGTCATTTAATAAATATACGATCAAGTAATTCAATTTAAAGCTGAAATTAAAAATTAGAGAGAAGTAATTAAACATAATACTTGCATAATTCAAAAAGGCGCTAACATCTGATTAGAAGGTGTCAGTGTCAAGTGCAATTGACATATTCGTAGTATATTTGTGTTATAGTTTTACTCGAAATATAAAACCTTTTTGCTCGAAACTTTCTGTATGGAATTTGTATGAAATACATACAACTGTCGAAAGGTATTGTACATACTAGAAATTTAAAAACTTTTGCAACGAACTTTCTGTATGGATTTTATAGAAAATACATACGCATTTACGAAAATTCTACCGGTAGACACCGCATCTAGCGACTGTGTTCGAAAATACGAGTGGTAAAAAGTTACCGTGTTCGAAAATTTTTCAATATTTACCAGATCCATCTACCGGATTCATGAAGAATCTAATCTCAAAAAAGGTAGTGATGCAAAGCGAAGCGCGCCCGTTAAAAGTGGAAATGTGTTCAAAGTAGGACTCTGCTCAGTTTATTAACTACATCAAATTTCTAACCGGTTTCAAATTATAGGTTATGGATCTACCCTGTTTACCACTTGCGTTCTTAAAATATCGACTCTGGTAGCTATAACCTGATGAAAAGCTGTTTACCAGTAACAGTTCACCGGCAGAAGTTTCGTAAATACCTCATATAACTGCCGGAATGTAATGTGCTGGCCACATCAGATTTTTTTATTGAGATATGACAAAGACCAATGTGAATACACTTTAAATATTATAATATTTTTTGTTAGGTTAAAACTCAAGTATGGGTTCAGTTTACGATAAATACGAGGACAAATATGTTTTGCAAATAAAAACTATGCTAAACGATTTTTAAAATACTTAGTTTACAAAATCATTAAAGTCTATCTAGTTAGCAGTATTAACTATAATTCATTACTACTACAATTTAACTTTAATTGTTACAAGATAGGGTTGTTCACATAACTTGACATAATAAATACAGATTTGCATACAATGGCAAGAATTTACATAAATAGTACGTAACTTTTCAATGTCCGAGAGAGAATATTCTCTTGAAATCTGTACTTTTTCTGATGTGTAACAATAGAATTAAAATAACTAATATTAGTATGTCCATAACACTACCTGCATCATTTTTAATTACAACTACAAAATATTTTCTGTATATATGTGGAATTCTGTTGTGATATGCTCATTTTGATTGTATATGTTGATTATTATTTATTGACTGAATTTGTTATTTAGCATATTTTTATATTGTCCTGTTATTGGTGTAACATTGTTGGGCTAAATAAATAAATACGGGATTTCTACAAAAGATTGCTCGGGTTTTAAAACTTTATAATTCAGAAAGTATTTCAGATATAATATTAAATCACATGACACAAGAAATAAAATGTCCATTTTTAAAACGTGCGCTTCAGCATTTCGCTTTACACGTCCAGGTGGCACCACAAGCTCAGTATTCAAAATGGCGAATATGCAGCAGAAAGCGTTAGAATACACGCGATGTTTATCGGTTTTTGCGGTGCAACATGCGTTCCGAACGCAATACCGAAAAGAATATTCTAATTACCTGGAAATTCTGTTCTGTATTGCCCATTACCTGCGGAATACACTTTGCACTGTAACAACCAAAAACATCGCGAGTACTCCAACACACAAAACGCTTTCTCCTTCACAGTCGCCATTTTGAATACTGAGCTCGTGGTGCCACCTTTATGTGTAAATCAAAGTTATTAAGCGCGAGTTTTAAACTTGGACCAATCATCTGTAGTAACCGTGTATTATTTACTGGTGCACTATACACATTTTTCTTAAAATTGAGTAGAGTGCGAAAAAATTCATTTGGCAATTTGAAATTGACACTGAACGAGTATAAAGTAAATTTGTCTAATGTTTATTTAAACCTTCAACTAATTTAATTAAAGCATAAAATGTTTACTACAGAATATTTTCTTAATAAAAGAAACTACGCCTTAAAGTTCCAAGTCCAAGGTTGTATTAATTATTTAAAACAGTTTATAAATTGATATTCACTGAACGTTTCTAGGAATTACTAGCCCATCATCATCATCAAAGGTAGTATCCAACGTACAGGGTCTTTCTTGTAACAATATAAGGTAGGTAAGGAAGTATGAACTCTAGGTAATAAAACCAGAAAAAAATTCCAATAAACATTGGTGTGTAATCACTGGTATAATAATTGCGATTACGTACAGAACACTAATTAAAATAGTTACGCGACATCCTGGGCATTACATGACACCCGGGGGTATGAGACAACGAACCAATGGATATGAGCAGTTAGAAGTCGCAGGTTGAAGTGAACGATCGCATAGAATATTATAAATTGTTTTTTTAAACGGTGTTTTTATTTATTTTGAAAGTGGTGCTTGCAGTTCAGAAGTGGGATCTAACAAATCCTTTTTAAAAAAAAAACGTGTGTATGAAGTGTAACGTAATAATCAAAGGAATTATAACAATAAGCAAGCGTATAATTGGAACGCGAACAAGTGATAGTTAAGTGAATATACGAACGATACCGCAACGAGCGAATGAGCACGATTTACGCATACGAAGCGTCCACGTCTCGGGACAAACGATACGATGCCTAAACGTTTTAAAAGACCACGATAACACGATGATAGCTCAGACGAGAGCCCAAAAGGATCGAAACAAAAATACGAACGATATCGCAACGAGCGAACGAACACGACTCACACATACGACGCGTTCATGTCTCGTGGTAAACGTCACGATGAAGATAGGCTAATACGGCTAGACCGTCTAGTCAACGATTGATTTCAAGTTGAACCAAAGACTAGGTATATAATGAAAAGTGTTTGTGTTCCTAAATTTGTGCTAGGTATATTGCTGTCAAAAAATCCAGTTGCTTTTGTTCATTTTGATGAACCTCTAACCGAGCAATGCGTTGATTAACGTTTCTGCAACCGGGCATAGGTGAACGGTCGCATACAATATTATACATTGTTATCTTTTTAGGGATTAAACGGTATTTTTATTTATTTTGAAAGTGGAGCTTAAAGATGACATAATGCTTCCTAACAGAGATACCAATTGTAGTTTAATTATATTTATTTTTTATTAGGTCATAAATACTTAATTTTTAAAAAATTGTTACATATCTTTAGTTCAACATTGTTGTTTAAAAAAAATAATAATAATATTACTAATTGAGTATGAATAAAATATTATACACACCTCCCGGGAATGTTTAATCCAGTCTCGTGATTATAACTGACCTCGGTCATCTAAGTTAACGCCCGGCTGTATACAAAAATATTGTAATTTTTTTTTGTATCTTTCGAAAAATTCCTGTCCTCTCCTGCACTGTGCGTATCATATGACAAAGGCAGGGGCAGGAACTGAACATTTGAACATCGTCTGGACAAGAGACATACGACATCCGTTCATAGGCGTGCCCTAATATATTAATAATAATAAACAAAAATTAAGTTTTCATATTCTATTTTGTTCATGCTGTTATTATATTTTATATATTACATTAGCTGATACCCGCGGCTTCGCAACCACAAGTCAATTTATATCTTGACCCCATACAACACGACTTTAGTGTTAATCTGAAAATATTTCAAACAATTCACGACTTATGAGCCCCCAAAAATGCATATTTTCATGTTTGGTCTTGCCCAAAAATGTAAAGTCAAAAATAAAACATCACGATTTTAGTTAAAGATAGATTATTTATTTTTGCATAAAAAACCTTAGAGAATAGATTTGTATATTTACGATATAAAAGTGGTTAAGTTTTCAGGTAAAAACTCCTCGAACACAAATAATTGTTTTTACATTATTGGCTAAAAATGTGAGGTTAAAAATCGGTCAATATATCGATTTCGCTTAAAGATAGTGTTAATTTTTGCAAAAACGATTTCTGAAGGGCCGATTTGATATATTAATATTTTAAACATGTCAAAAAGCCATAGGAATTGCATAAAACAGTACTGAAATTTGGAAAAAATTTGCCCAAAAAAATGCATTTTATTGTGCTCTCAACTACTCAACGGTTTGAATTATTTTCAAATTAACAATAAATTCGTATTCGTGTTCTACGGGGTTTAATATATAACTCAATTCCAAATCTTAAAACCGTCTGGACAAAGATTTATTTAAATATTTCTAAAATGACGCACCTCAAATTTTTACTTGGTTATAAATTCGGCAGAAATTTATAGGAAACAATTAAAATCAACTGAAAATCATTTATTTATACTTATAATTTGTTGAAAATATTTATATTTTAATGAAAATATTTCACTGACAGCAGAAAGTGAGGACTTGAGGTTTTGACTCTGTCGGTAAGGCAACTCCCGAAACTAATTTCAATGCTATTGTTATGTAAATTTTGAAAATTAATTATAAAAAAAACTATGCAATATTTTGAACTGTAAGAACATCTCTAGAAAATTTGGCGTCGATTATGTAAAACGGTGTAGATTTGCCTAGCGGTTATTCTTTCGCTTTTATATATAAAATTTTCAAAATATGAATATGAAGTAATAATAAATGGACATATTTACATTTAATTTTCTGATAATAATTATACTCTGTTCGTAAAAAGGAGAGAATGTGGAACTATTTCTTGAATAGACACAAGTCTTTCTATTAGTTAAAATGTCAAAAGCGGATAATTTTGAAGCCGAATCAATAGAACGACTTGTTTCTCTTCAATAATTTGTTCCGCATTCTCTCGTTTCAGCGATCTAATAACATAACTATTCATTTCGGCACCCCCAAAAGAAAAGTTCTGCGCACGCCTATGCATCCGTTTTTATCGAGTTAGCCTTGAAAGCGCGCAGCAGGGAACAGTTGAATAGCGCCCGGCGTTGTCTAACATCCGCACATCACCGCCAGCGCGTTATATGCCAGGATGCGGGATTGTTTGCATAGTGATAGAGGGTGAGACATGTGACGTCACATTACACCCAAAGGGTTGAACGACACAATATGTGAACAAGTACATTAATTGATGCCAACAAATTATGAATAATACAATACGTATTGTGAAAAATGTTATTAGAGTCTGTAAAACAAAAATAGAAATAATAACATTATCATGGGTGTAGCTAAGGGGAGCAAGGAGGGGCAGTTGCCCCACCCTGGAAATGGACTAAATAAATATTGGTATAAAACCAGTAACCACAGTCAACTAAATTCAACAAAGAATACCTATATCTAAATCATAAAAATTATATTTTCGTATGAAATGTAACAAATATCTATTATTTTTACAATTTAACGCACGCCCATTGATTTGTAAATGCCTCCATAATTTATGACTCGCACTCCTAGGGCTGCGAAAAAACATCGATGTGATAGATCTGTTCAGAAGATCGATTAGAATGATCACAAAACCCCCGCCATTGTCCCACCCTAGCATTAATCTTGACTACGCCCCTGAACATTATTCATCTTAAATTACACCATAAAATGAGTAGTATGTGTTAATTTCGTAGTAACTGCATTTACATTTTGTAAGCAAAAATATTGAGCATTTCGTCATTCCTAATCGAAATCGATATTTTTATTTACTAAGAAATGGGTTACTATTAACCGAAACAAATTCAAACTAAATCAGGGCATTCTTTTTAACTTTTTTTAAGTGTTATAAAAGTAACTAATATCAATGTTTTTCATTTTATTTATAGCGTGTTATAAAAATATCAGTAGTAATATTTGTGTTTATCTGCTATTATGTGTTCAATTCAATGAAACAATTTTTTTCTGTTTATTTACTTTAAATAGTAAATTGACATAAAAATAATTTTAATCCTATTTGAACATTCCACCCAAGACCAGCAATTATATGTAAATTTTAAATGTAATTATGACACTAAATGTGGTTATAAAACAGTATTTGATTGTGAACTAACAATTATTATAGATTTCTGAAATAAGCTACGATGGGCTTGATCTTCCTGTTTTCTCAACCGTCCACTTATACTGTTATTACACATTCTAGGTGTCCAAATATTTACAGAGCTAATGTTACCAGGTCAAATAAGACAGAATGCAGTAATTTGTCGTGAAAAATAATATGTATTTGTCTAAATGTTAATATGAAAAGTTAAGGAAACCTGTTAAAAACTTTTTATAAACTTAGCTTTGCCAGTATTTGTTTTTTATTTAACTTTTGTTTCTCTCTTATCTCATTAAAAGTTATTATCCATAAATACCAGATTCTACAAATATGTTTTTGTGTTACAGCCACCCGCTATATTTCATTTTAAACATCTTGTAATCCATGGAATAAAACACCGTGTAAAACAATTGCAGTCTAGACATGGCCATATAATTTTTGTGTGCCGGCTTTATCTTGTGGTCAAGCCAGGCACCGGCGACTAGTTGCAGACGTAGCAAATTTTAAATAATGATCATTTATAAAGACTGGATTACAAGAAAGAATGACCCAAGCGACACGAAAACGAACAGAGGAAACAGAAAATGGGGTTATAATCTTTTATATGGTTTTTATTTCTGGAAGATAAAAAGTTCATGTTATTTGTAAGTGGGCGAATCTATAATTATCCATCTATTCCTTTACGACACGCCATTTCAAAACATTTACTATCCAAAATTGTGTCATGTAGACCAACTCAGAATTTTGTTTTACTTTGCTTGGTAAAAATATGTTTCAATTTGCTCTTATTATAATAATAATTAATATAGGTCAGTCGTCAGGAAGATTAACATGGTTTTAAATCGGGAAAAATATTTAACTATTGGAATCCGTTTATTGCAAGCCTCTTTTAGACATACCCATTTCCCCCCTCACGCATCTCCCGGAACACCCACAATTTTGCCTAAATATGGCTCAAAAATCGTTTTTTGCCAATATTTAGGTTCTGGAATGTCCTGCGACAAATAAGCTGAATATCAAAATTAAATATAAATAAATTTTCTGTCGAAACGGTTCATACACATTTTCCGTCTGTTGCTTAGATCATACCCTACCGACTAAGAGATGTAGCTACCCGGATATGCCCCGCAGACAATGGTTATTGCGGGTTGACGCGGTTTTGTTGAAGTCTAAGTGGTGCGCAAACCATTGAATCTACAGGGCTTAATCTTTTTAAATATTAATTGTAAAAATAATGTATTTGATGATACAGTGCAAAAAATGAGTTTGGTTACATATAACGTATACTTTTTTATCTTGAACAAAGCACTGTGTTGTTTTTTGGAGAAAATTTTGGCTTCATTGATCGATTGCGCAAGAACGCCCTGTGCAAGAGAGACTATTGTGACTTTAACCCGAGGAAGCCGTTTGGTTTATGGTTGCAGTGCAACTGTTGCAGGGACTATACTCAAACTCAACCAATTATTAAGTGTAGCCACCCAAGAAATGTTGTCAATTTTTTTTACAAAAACCACAATGTGCTCTGTTCAAGAGAAAAATGGACACGTTGTATGTAACCAAATTCTTTTTTGCACTGCATCATCAAATACCTTGCCATTAATATTAATATTTTAAAATAAATTAGCCCTGAAGATTTAATGATTTACGCAGCACTGCCACTTCAAGAAAACCGCGCCAATGAGGTATATAACCCGCAATCACCATTGCCTGCGGGGCATTTCCGAATGGCTACATTTCTTCATCGGTAGGGTATGGTCTAAGCAACATATGAACTAAACTGCTTGCTTGCATCGTAAAATGCCCTTAACATCCGAACTAGATACGACACGCAAATTCCTCCGCCTGTAGCTCGTAGGATATTGATTTTAGTAAAAATGTATATTAACCTTTTCGATAGAAAATGTATTTATCTTTAATTTTGATATTCACCTTATTTACCGCAGGACCATCCAGAACCGAGATATTGGCAAATAAAACGATTTTTGAGTCATTTTCAAGCAAAATTAAGGGTGTTCCGGGGTGTGCACGAGGGGGAAAAATGAGTACGTTTAAAAGAGGCCTATAAAAAACTGATTCCAATAGATAAATCTTTTTCCCTATTTAAAACCATATGTACATCTGCTGAACTCCCTGACGACTGGCCTATTAGAAAAGTAACAACATTCAAGTAACCTAAAATTCAGTGTTGCAGACTGTATACAACGTTTACACTATTATTGTTAAACATTCTTTTTCAAGGGTAGCACAGGAAAAGAGTCAAATGCCTTATAATTGAAAGCTACATTCTTTCAAGGGATGTGAAGCTGCATGTTTTTTCCACTTTCTTATACAAAAATAAATTGCCAAATCACAGGACGTTTTAGAAAGAGAATATATTTAACGGATTGTTGACTTACCTGAATAAATTACAATACTTACAAAATTTATCTGTACGCGGCGTTGACTATTGACGTATATATATATATATATATATATATATATATATATATATATATATATATATATATATATATATATATATATATATATATACGGTCACGGTCTCTATCTTTTATTCTTTACGTACTCATAGCATTTTGCATTTCTAGAATGCCTCAAAGAGTCCCTTGTCTAGCGTACGTATTTCTTACCGGAATGAAAGCTTTATCAAAAATATTATACATTGACATTATACTATTCATTTCGAGATGCAAGCATCACGGAATGTAATCGGGAGATCTGCATTACAAATAGTTATGGTGGTGGCTTAAATTGTTCTTTTGATATTTATAAAGACAATCATTAACGGAATAAGATGAAATTTAATTTACATAAAATTATTAATTTGTTAAAATGATATTCTGAGTCATTTCTTTTCTGGTGAGGCACTGCCTCGCCTGTCTATCCTGACAAGCCGCTACTGCACGGTGCGAATTTAATTTAAAGTGTCTAACCGATTGACTTAAATCTAATGTATACAGTAAAATTTTTGAAAGTTGCCCGATCAAGATCATCTGTATCACAAACGAATTAATAAATTGGTACACATTTATCTCTCTCATTTGCAAAGATTAAAAGCCTATGCGATTAGGATATAACACGTTTGTCTTTTAGAAATTCTTATTGTTACGACAAAGTTAGGAAACTCCATTTTAAAACGAATCACTTTCCGTGTAATGTAAGTTTATTTTTTAATTTAGATATATTATCTTCATTCATAGCCGTGCGAATAACTTTATTTTCTGTCAGTGTCACTGATACTGTGTCAATATCTTGTTTTTCCCATAATTGGTTTTACATTTGCTAATAAACTTATCAGTTGACTTAGTTTTGAATTTTGAATGCCGTTACTGTAGCATATATATTTATAATAAAATAATAATAGGATATATTATGTACTCTGATAGAAACAAAATAAGCGAAACTGCTAAATGTGACAGAGCTAAAATCTTGTTTCATACAATTCGTATCCTCTATCCGTTTAACTATAGAATAGTGGGGAGATAGGTGAAGTTTGATCTTGTTTAATTGGATAATATCGAGGTTTTATCCAATCAAAAAACAACATCAAACTGCACCTATCTTTCCACCATTCTATAGTTAAAACGGATAGAGCATAGATGACATTGATCGAATATATTCAATGCAAAATTAGAATGCGATTTTTAAAAA
The DNA here is from genome assembly GCA_963082715.1 of Harpalus rubripes. NCBI lineage: Eukaryota > Metazoa > Arthropoda > Insecta > Coleoptera > Carabidae > Harpalus > Harpalus rubripes. The sequence goes on along the minus strand of OY720455.1, from coordinate 45,738,319 downwards.
AATTCAGATTTTTATCATTTTAGGTAATTTTCCATTGCATAGGACTTACCTGAAAAACTTTTAGCTCATTTTATTGTTTCGAGGCTAGCTTTTATTAAATTTTTGCCCATGTATTTTTTTCTACAGACAAGTTTATTTTCAAACTCATTCATCATCGTACTATTCTTTATGATAAATGTATTGAAGGCTATCATACACCTCGGTTAAATGTGATATTATATCGTGTATAATGCAGGTTAATTAATTTATAAAAGCCAATAACAACTTAACTCATTATAAATATGAACAATTAATAAAAAATATAAAACAAATACTTGGAATGATATTTGTTAAAATTATTTAGTGAACATTATAACGAGCTCTTACTATTTGAGAAGCTGTATAAAATCTAGTTTCTAACAGAAACCGTACAAGTAATATTATTAATTAAATATATCAATCCGGTGAACTATGAAACACGATTGTATTTTTCTTTTGATAACCTCGATTTATCAGTCAGGTAGAGGGGGTATCCGTTAAATCCGAGAGTGTGCTATATAATAAAGTTGATTTTCCAAATGAGTATTGTGAAAAAATGAAAAATTGATTAACTTATACTACTATTCACGAAATATGACTATTCAAGGTCATTTGTTCGAAGAAAGAATACACATCACTTTATAGCAGTAGCTTAGCAACATTTTGTATTATAAAGAGAAATATTATTTGACCCATGTCTATTTAATTTGTGTAGTGTGACAGATATACGTAAATAGTGACATTACTTTCTAACACACTATAAATAATAATGACATTTATGTCGCAGAATTACAGATATCTAATTATATGCTACACTGTCCTCTATGCTAATATTTACCCAGTGGCGTTGACGTTTAAATAAAATTATTATTCCTTGGTTTATAACTTAAGTCTATGTTTTTGTATTTTGCAAAGACATAAGTGAAGAACATAAATGTTTCAAAAAGGCATTATTTAGAAAGAAACATAATTTTCAAATGAATTACACTAATTATTTCAGTTAAAATGTGTCCATAAATAATTCATGTTGCAAGCCTATGCATACGAAATTCAATGAAGTTATATGCAAGTAATATTATATCAGACGACTCACAAATGACCTTGAATAGTTATCTTTCGTGAATAATAGTTGACTTGCTTTTATTTATATAGAATTTATGCAAAGACGATACTACTGTGCTATTCTAACAAAAGAGGGCCTATTCGCTAAATTTTTTACAAATAACAAGAAATTAATAAAAAAATCTATATTTATCACGATGATAATTTTCTTATATCATATACGGACCAAAAGTTTTGTCCAAAATATCCAAAGCACGTTAAATCGAGGTTCATTTCATCAAGTACTACCCAAACCCAATAAATAAAAAAATCTGATGTGGCCAACACAATACCTCCCACCATTTACCGCCCGAGTCACAAAAAAAATTAAGCTAATCCTTACTTTTAGATTAGCGAATTTTACTCTAATTTTCAGTTTATTTTTTAACATATAATCTAATCTAATCCATGTATCTACTTTTTTAGATAATAAAATGAAGATTAAATTTTAAACACCGGGTAGGAAAAATTCACTAATCCAAAAATGAGAATTAGCTTAAACTTTTTCGCGAATTGTTAATTTTTATTAATCTAAATATATACCTACATATTTACTTATGCTGGAAACTGTATTGATTTCCTTTCCTATTGTTCTATTTACTTTTTCTTTTTAAAACGTTACTATTATTAATTTGAAATGATAAGTTTTTTGACAGTGACATTTTTCAGTCACTTACATACATTTGAATAACTGCATAACCAATGAGTTTTGTTTGTTTAAAGCGTAGACGGGATTTAAATTATAGATAATATTATAATTTTATCCATAATATATGTAGAAAAAGTATTAATGCAAATCTATAGAAAATTTAAAAATCTTTAATTTTTATAATAACATTAATCTTGAAAAATAACATTTAAAGGTATTTGTCAAAGAAAAATTATTTTCAGCCTCAAGTAAAATGCTGTTTTCTATTATTCGATGTACACCAAAAACTAATGGGCTCTTTCCATACAGAAAATGTTCGAAATACAAGGTTTCAAAATTTTCGGATTGATAGTGAGTTAGAGTAGAGGATCCATATATATATATATATATATATATATATATATATATATATATATATATATATATATATATATATATATATATACATGTACACACAAATATCATCGTGTAAATGTTAAAATTCGATTCTAGATATGCGATTTTTAGCACGATCCCTATACCTCCCTTACCAAGGGTAGCGGCAGGTAAAATATTGTTATTTAATAGTAAATTTAATATATCTTGACAATTCCAGCCAAAACTTTATTTAAAAATTATGTTGTCATATTACCTAGCAACAGTGTTAGAGATTTATATGCTAAACAAACTGTCAAAAAATATTAATATAATTAATTACTAAAACAGAATGATGACTAATTTATTGTAAATAAAATAATATACACACCTCGCGGGAATGTTTATTTCATCTCGGTCATTTAAGTCAACGCTCGGCCGTATACAAAAATATTGTAATTTATTTGTATCTTTCCCAAAATTAGTATGCCCTCCTGCACTGTGCGTGTCATATGACAAAGGCAGGGGCAGGAACTTGGCGTGTGAACATCGTCTGGACAAGAGACATACGACATCGGTTGTCATCGAGTTTGCCTTGGAAACGCGCAGCAGAGAACTGTTAAAAAGCGCGCGGCGCCGTCTAACGTCTACACGTCACAGCCAGCGCGTCATATGCCAGGATGTGGGATTGTTTGCACAGTGATAGAGGATGAGATATGTGACGTCACATTACACCCAAAAGGTCAAACGACACTGTATGTGCACAAGTACATTAATTGGTACAAACAAATTACACATAATACAATAGATATTTTAAAATGTTATTAGAGTAAAACAAAACTAAAAATAATGACATTATTCATCTAAAATAAGATCCTAATATGAGTAAAATGTATTAATCTTGTAGCAACTACTTTTATATTTTGTAAACATGGCACTTTTTCACTCTTTTTAACTTATTTTTATGTATGTGTAATAGAAGTGTCTACTATTATGTGTTCAATTCAATGAAACAATTTTTTCTGTTTATTTACTTTAAATAGTAATTCAAATAAAAGTAATATTAATCCTATTTGAGCCATGCAAATATGACCAGCATTTATATGGAAATTTTGAAGGCAATTATAACAGTAAATGAGGCTTTAAGATGGTAAATAAATGTGAACTAACTACTAATATTCTACAATTTTCACGATGTTACGATGGACTTAATCTTCATGTGTTCTGAACCCACCACTTATACTATTATTACACATTGTAGGTGTCCAATTATATACAGAGCTAATGTTAAAGTCGAATAATACAGTAATATGACTTGAAAACAATATGTGTTTGTCTAAGAAAAATAAATTGTATAAGTTAATATGAAAAGTTAAAGAAACCTGTTAAAACTTTATATAAGCTTAACTTTGCATGTATTTTTTTTATTTGACTTTTGTTTCTACAACTTCTTCCATTAAAAGTAATTGTCCATAAAAACCAGATTCTACAAATATGTTTCTTTGTTACATCCACCAGGTATATTTCATTTTAAACATCTTGTCATCTATGTAATAAAAAACCGTGTAAAAAATTGCAGTCTAGATATGGCCATCTATAATTTTTGTGTGCAGTATTTATATTGCGGTCAAGCGAGGCACGGGCAACTAGTTGCAGACAGCAAATTGTAAATAATGATCATATATAATGACAGGAACAGATTTCAAGAAGGAATGACCCAGGCGACACCAAATAGAACAGAGGAAATAGAAAATGGGGTTATAATCTTTCATATGTGTTTTATTTCTTGACGATAAAAAGCTCATGTTATTACTACCCATCTATTATGGGCCAATTTGAAACATTTACTATCCAAAATTGTGTCGTAGAACCACAGATAATTTTGTTTCATTTGGTTTTCAAATGAAATTAATTGAATTTTGCTCTTAATATAATAGTTATTATTAGAAGTGCAATAACATTTAAATAACCTGAAATTCAATGTAGTAGGCTCTACTCTACACCATTTTTTTATTGTTTCTTATAAATTGCTACCTTTGGGTTTTTGATTAACTTGAAATTCTAATTTGTATGTCCATACGCACATCGACGTCAATATTTATCAAAATCTCAAAAGCACGAACACGAACCGTATCCTTCTACTGTAGATGTGAAAATTTTGCAACATAACTGGTGACATGGTGCCATAGACCACAATATTTGTTCTAATTATTTAAAAGCGCCTGCCAAGCCAACAAATTGTTATTATTTACTTTTAGTATGCTTTTATACAGGGTATTTAAATAGCGAAATGCAAATAAATAATTTATGTTATCTAAAAAAGATAATAGTTACGATTAAATGAAAGATTCACAAAAATGTGTTATAAAATGTAGGAGGTTACTTGAAACTATATTTTTTTGTACTTTGCTATTTATTAAAATAAATTTAAAAAAATAGTAACGCTGTAAAAATAAAAATATTATATACAGTTTTTGCACATATTTTTTCAACAATCGCCACAAGTCGAGAATTTGTACGAGTTACGTGTTTTCAGTTATCATGTCACATTTTCGAGGACAAAGTTCTCATCTTTTATTTTGGTATTCAGAACTGCAGGATGATTTCGTCTATCACAGATTTTATTATTTTTCCTAGTGTCACATAACTCGCTTTGAATTTTTTTACATATATTCTATTCATATGGTCCTCTACAAGTTGTTTTGAAATAAATTTTATAAAATTAGCCCGTTTTATATCATTTTTGAAATAGTAGCCTTAATTAAAATAGTAACGTAAACGGTGAAGTGGTGCCTTTCTGACCACAATAAAATTTTAAATTAAAATAGAACTTATAAAAACTGATTCATATATTCTAATATTCGTTATATAATAGAATTGATTTTCCGAGTGCGTATTTTAAAAAATTAATCTTTGCGAAACTTTATTTAAAATATCAGCAAATTAATAACAAAAAATCTTGGTTTTTAAAAGCATTTTAAAATTTATTAGGGTGATAATTTTTTCCTTCATATGGAATACGGATCAGATATCTTGTCCGTTAAATCAGAACATCCCAAGTACGTTAAATCGAGATCCATTAAATTGATGTTCTACTAATTTTTTTTTTAATATTCCTGTAATTATATACAAATTAATATAATGTATTCCGCATCAATGTCTAGTATTAATACAAAGGGTTTCTTCGACCACACCCTTCCAGATTCGTACTCAAATAATAATTGGTAACGTGATATTGACCTACAGCAACATATATTCGAGATATTATTATACACGTTCTATTAAGTAACTAAACTGTACCTTTGGATGTATCTGTAGGATGCTACGAAATTAAACTCAAAGCAATTAAGCGATAATAAATTATATTTTAGTAGTCATTTTTTATTCTATAATGAGTTGCGAATTTGAATGCGACAAGGAAATAATTATTACATTGAATAAAATATTGTTTGGATTGGTAAGTTGTAGAAAAATATATTTGCGAATCTACCGAATACTTAATTAAACAGATTTATCCTTTGTTTTCCTTGCATACTGAAAATTACTCAAGAATTGTTAAAGTTGTTTAGCATTTTTCACGAGATAGTAGACGCAATCTAACTACTGTACAACTTTTGCCCTTACACAAAAATTAGTAGGTAAAGACCTAGAAAATATTAACATTTTATTTCCTGTGTTCAGAAAAACAGTATACAGGGTGTTTCATTTAACAGTACAAGACTTCGGAGTGTGATTATTAAATACCAAAACAAGAAAAAAATGTAAATTTGATAAAAAACAGGAAATAGTTGGTTAGTTTTATTAATTTTGTTATTGGGTCATAATTACTTAATTATAAAAAGCAGATTGTCACACCCAGCAATGAGTAATCAGCCGTGATGATATATTTATTTATTTATAAAAAGAAAGCACATTTTCACTGAATGGGGATACCAGTTGAAGATCAAACACTTTATACATTGTTTGCCGACGACCAAGTGGTCTTGGCTCAGGACTCTTATGATCTCGAATTTATGGTCCGATGACTATATAAAGAGTACGAAAATTGGGGTTAACGAATAATTTTACAAAAGACGGAATATCTGGTTGTAAACTCAGACGCAAAGTTCGAGGTCTTAATTAATGACAATATCGAAGTCCAACGAGTTGAAAACCTTAAATACCTTGGTGCACATATTGATAAAAATGGTTTGGGGAACACAGAAATAAGACAACGTATATACCAAAGCTGAAAAATAATAGGATGCCCAAACTCTGTAGGTTGGGCCAAAAATATTTCGAACAAAAATAAAAAACGTACAGGCCAATCTATGGTCGAATCTGTACTTTGGTATGGGTCGAAAGTATAGACTTTAAACGCAGAGATGAAAAGGAGACTCACAACAGTCGAGATGGACTATGCAAAAAGAAGTGCCAGAATCTCCAGATTGGAGAGAAAAACGAATGAAGAAATTAGAACTAGAAAGAATGATAGAGAAACAGTCATAGAAAAAATTGAGAGGAGAAGTTGTAAAAAATTCGGACATCTTCTAAGGATGCCAGAGGTACGGTGGCCAAAGAAAGTATATAAATGGAGGCCGACTGAGAGGATGACCCACATGGTCATGGAATGAAGGTATCAGACATGCGATAGAGGAGAGATATCTAGAAGAAGCCCATGCCATGAATAGAGAGGTTTGGCGAAGGGGAACAGGAATACGGCAAGAAACTGTCCACAATATGAAATAATTATGTATTGTCATAAATTCTCATATGTATTGAAATATTGAACCTGTAATATAGATTCGAGCTGTGACTGCCGCACTGAGCAGAAGTGTTCTGCGTGCACTCGTCTTGCTTTGTTCGTCAGACACGTGTTGTATTGAGTGTTTCTAGTGTATCTTTGAGTGTACGGGCGCGTTTTAACCCAGTTCGGGTATGTTGTTCGACTGCGGGTGTGTGTGCGATCCATCCAAGGGCTGGGATAGCTATACTCGAAGGTAGGTGGCTTTGCCAAAGTTTTTTTCTTTTGCCTTGCTGATTGTCTGTTCCTGGCTTTCAGTGATTTTTTTTTGTTGAAAACTTAGTTGTTTTGGTTTATTTTGTTGTGAAACATTACTACACGTGGTGTCGTGTTGGCTCCATGGAGGGGAACAAGCGGAAGCGAACGTCGACTTATACTAGCGGGGATGTGTTGTCAGAATACACGTCGGCCATGACGTCATTCATGGACATGATAAATGTTCAGATGAAGAATAAAATAAATAAAGATGACGCGGGGAAAATCAATAGGAGATTGTGTGCAATGGAACAGATACTTATTGGCACGGTTGTTGAACTTGAAAATCTGAAAGGGAGGGTAGACGAGCAGAACAAGTTTAAGGAAATTATAAGGGAGTATGAGGAGGACGAGAAAGTCGGCAGTTAGTATTCTTGATAGGGCGGAATGGCCAGCTTTAGAGGAACAAGGGAAAGGAGGGGTTGGAGCTAAGGTAGACACACAAGGGAGTCAAGGGGGAGGGGTATGCAGGTATTAAAACCACGCGATGGTAGTAAGAGCCGAGGGGAAGGAGCCAATGGCAGCCGAGGCAATTAAAGAGAAGGTCATGAAGAATATTAGTAGCCAGGTAACGAATGTGCGGGTCAGCGCTGTACGGCGAATCAGGAATGGGATAGCTATAGAAGCCGCGAGCGAGAAAGATTTGCAAGCCATTAAAGACGGGGGAAAATTTAGGGAACTGGGGCTAAAGGTTGAACCTCCGCGAAAAGTGGGGCCTAAAGTAATTATTTATGATGTACCGGTTCATATAGGTAAATACAAAGTTATAGAAGAAATTTATTTTAAGAATTCGTCAGAAGCTATTGCTATGCCCGAGTATTTGGCGACAACCAGAGTTGTTTCTGAGCAAAAAGTGCGGTGGATACTAGAAGTTTCCGGGCGACGAAGGACGCGCTATGTGTAGAAGGCCGCGTATATATTTAGTAGAGTAGTTGCCGCGTCCACGAAGTAGATGCCGTACAGCGCTGTTACCGCTGTTACGAGTATAGGCACATGGCGAAGGAATGTCCTGTGAGGGAGAACTTGTGTCGGAGGTGCGGGGAAAATGTAACACCTTGCGAAGGACTGTCAGAGAGCGGAAGTATGTAGAAATTGTATTGTAGCAAAGAAGGATAGTGCGCATTGTCGAGGTAATGTCCGGAGTACTTGCGAGCGGTGGCGAGAATGAGGGCGTGAATTACCGCTGCTCATACCGTCCGCTATGCGGGTTTACTCGCATGCGGGTGGGGGGGATTCCCAAGGCGGCGGTGGTCGTCGTTGACGATACACTTGACGTCATGGTGATCCCTCAGTTGCTCACAACCACGGGAGTCTGTGTTGCCATAGTTGGGCCTTTAGGTAAAATTCTTGTTCACTCGTTGTATTGTCCATTTGGGGGGTATCAGACATGATCTCGACTATTTTCGCAGGGTGATTGAGAGTGCGAATGGTACTCCGTTAGTAATGGGATTAGATGGGAACGTCGTTTCACCGCTGTAGTTCAGCAAGGGGGACAATCGGTACGGGGAGATGGTTGACCGCTGTAGGTTGGTTGAAGATCTAATCAACGAGCGGGGACTAGTTGTGCTGAACCAGCCGAGTCTGATTTACAAGTACTGCGGGCCGGGCGGAATGAGCGATATCAACATTTCGCTGATTAACAGGGCTGGGGATTGTTTTAACTGGACGTGGGATGTTTTAGATAGCTGGGGTATGTCGGATCATAACGCGATATTATTAACGGGTTCGGGTAGAGGTGGCGGTGGGCAAGACACGGTAGATCGTCTGGGATGGGTGACAAAGGTGTAGACTGGGAACTGTACGAGACGGAACCGAAGAGCGTTGTCGATGTCGCTGAAGTCGACTTGCCGGCCGAAACTCAATCGGAGGTTTTTGTTGGATTGTGTGACCAAGACTAACCAACGTGTCCTGCGGAGTAGACCGAGAGGCAAGAGGCGAAGATAGGTCCAGTGGTGGACAAGCGACTTGGCGGCATTGCGGCGTGATTCAAGGCGCTTGCGCAAGCTATTCTAGCGGGCTAGACGGGAACAGTCGCATACTTTGCCACAGAGGGAGTTAGAGCACCGAGCTTCTGTCTGGGCATATCGTCGGATGCTCAGGGAAGAGAAGGATGGGCATTGGCGGGAGTTCGTGCAGGAGCAAGGTAAAGACGATCCGTGGGGGGGGGGCGTTATACCGGATTTGTCGGGGTTTACGTGGGGACGCGGACATACCGAGGATTAGGCAGGGTAACAGGGTCGCCGAGTCATGGGATGAAAGCGCGGATATTTTGTTGGGTAGTTTCTTTCCGGAGGCTGACGAACCTACGAGAGTTATAGAGGTCAGGGAGGAGGCTAGGGAATTTAGCTGGGATGAAGTTGAGTCTGCAGTCTTTGCAATGGCTGTGGGCAAGTCACCAGGCTTAGATGGGGTCGATGTTGTAACTCTCCGTCACGTGTGGGCGGCGCTGGAGTTCTACGTTAAGTCGATGTTTGACGCCTGCTTGTCGAGTAATCGCTTTCCGCCGTTGTGGAAAAAGGGCCGTGTGGTGGTGCTCCTTAAGTCGGAAGACAGGGTGAGGAACGATCCTACCTCGTACCGCCCGATCACCTTGCTGAGCGTCTTCGGCAAGGTGCTCGAGCGGATGCTTGTCGGGAGACTCGCTCCACTGTTGGATGGCTTGCATGGGCACCAATTTGGCTTCCGGGCAGGAAGGTCGGTCGAGGACTCGTGGGCCTTGGTGAAGGAGACGGTGTCGGCTTCTACGGGAACATACGTTCTGGGGTTGTTCATCAATTTTAAAGGCGCGTGGTCAAATCTCTCGTGGAACACTGTTTTTTCGCGGTTGCGGGAATTGGGATGCGCGGAGATTGGGCTATGGGCTGACTTTTTAAGGGAAAGGCGAGTTTGTTTAATGGGGAGAAGGGGGGTTGCATGGGGGAATGTAGAACGAGGTTGTCCTCAGGGTAGCATAAGTGGGCCTGTATGTTGGGATGCTTGTATGGATGTGCTGATGTGGGAGCTGGAGGTTGCAGGCGGTAAGTTTTTCGCTTATGCCGATGATTTGCTTCTTCTTGTGGAGGGTGGAAGCAGGCTGGCGCTTGAGCGGGAGGTCTCCCACCTTCTCGCGCTCGTGGTAGGGTGGGGAGAGCGGGTGGGTGTGCTTGTCTCCGGTTCCAAGTCGGTGACCATGCTTCTGAAGGGTAGGTTGTCGGCTAACCGACTTCCAGTGGTGCGGGTAGGAGAGGTGAATCTGCGCCATGTGTCCAAGGTGAGATATGGCGTTTTAGAGTACGGGTATGGTAGGAAACTAATTAACAGGTGTGAGCGGGTAGTTCTATATGCATGCGTTCGGGTTTGTAGAACTGTTAGCACGAAGGCAATGCAGGTGTTAATGGGGGAGTTGCCATGGTGGTTGGAAGCAAAGAGAAGGGCGAGGTTGTACAGGGTGAAGCATGGGTTGTTACTAACACCCATAGACATGGCAGTGAATGGGGAAGTTAGGGTCTAAACCAACCCCAGGTGAAGACCCTGCTGGCGGGAAAGGACATCGAGCCTTGGCAGCGGGGGTGGGATGCGTCGGAGAAGGGTAGGGTGACCTACTCCTTCATCCACGATGTCTCATTTGCCGGCCGGTGTCGGTGGTTCGATCCTAGTCTGAAGCTGAACTTTCTGCTGACAGGCCATGGGAGCATGAGGATGTTTCTGCATACTAGGGGACTGGAGAATAAAAGTTTGTGTAATTGTGGTAGTGCAAATTAGGATTGGCTACATATTCTTCGTGACTGTAGTCTCCTCGTCGACGTTAGGGACCTAGGGGCGATGGGAGTGGTTTTGAGAGGGGGGACAATCGACGTGTCGGGGAGTACTGGAACAGGAAGATAGGTACAGGGTGGCAGAACAGTTTGCTGGGGAGGCGTTTGACAGGCGGAAAGAGAGAGATGCCGGAGGGGACTAGCATCCCAGCATTGGACGAGTATGGTAGTTGACTGTAAATGTGTGTGTGGGAGACTGGGTTGAACGACGGGGTGTATGGTGAGTGATAGTTAAGCGCAGCTTGAATGGGGAGTGTGCAAGGTGCCATTACGCTGCAGTGGTGGGTACTTGCACACTTCATTGGGCCAAGGGTGTGGAAGCATGGTGGTACCGGACGGATTAGCCTCGTCTTCTCTCAAGGGCTGCCAGGTGGAAGCAAGGAGTTGGCGACTCCCCCACCTTGGAGCTGGCGACACTTATGCCTGGCTTGCAGCAGCCTAATTAAGTAGCTGTTGGGGTTGGAGGGGTGGTGCTGTATTGAATTAGAAATGTTTTGATAATATTAAGTAACAGGTGTAATAAAATACCGGGTTGAAATGGATGGAATATTTAATCAATTAAGTCTTATTTGTGTCAAATGAATTAAAACAAGGCATAGAATATTACAGTATGGGTATCTCTGTTAGGAAGCGTTATAGCACGAATGTTTATTGGGATTTTTTTCTTGTGTTGGTGTCTAGAAGTCATACTCTGAAGCCTTGCATTGTTACATGAAGCACCTTGTGTACACTCGAACACTCAAATAAGACTGTAACATGTAAAATCAGACTTTTATAATTTCCTGCTTTCCTAATTGTTTTACGTAAAAATGCTTCAAATATACAGCTTAAAATAATTCTATATCTGAACCATTAATTTTGAATTCTTTGTAACGGTAAAAATTATAGGTATGAAAATGTCGAAAATAAACCCAAAAGTAATGGTAGCCATGGAATTAAAACAAGATATTAAATGTTAAACGGTTTATCGGTCAAGTTAGATTAATTTATTTTTATTTGTAATTTATGTTCAAGTGAATAATTATGTATTTAAAGTAATTGTTTACTTGAACAGAAATTGAAGCGGTGAGATGTGCAAGAAAAAGACTCCAGATATCGAGCATTTCAAACTGAGATAGCCATTTTATATTACCCTCAGAGCCTCGTCAAATGACATCTAAAAGAAAAATATTCCTGCATGGCAAATGTCTATATCCAAGCCAAATTTATAAAGGCTGTCCCGCAACTCGATTACCATAGCTTAAGGCTATATTCTTTAGGTAATTTTAAGTCGAAAATAATATATACACTTACATTCGAATCTCAAAATTAAATGAGTTATGAGAGCGATATTAAAGTGAAGAGCTCTTTGAAAAAACAACATTAGTCAATTTTTTTTAATTTTCGGACAATCGAAGGTATAACTTTAAAATTTCCTTACTCTTAACGATGTAGCGTCGAGAAAATAAATAGATTATAACAATAGAAGTGTTTACTTTTTACTATTTTTAATCATCCTGGTTAAGATTCCGCCAACTTTGTTTCAGAATAACATACTTATTAGTTCTTTTAAATTACTAAAACGGTATAAAGATCTGTTTGACTCACTTAGATTTACAAATTGTTAGTTGTAAATTTTCATGTAAAATGCTTACTTTACTTTTTAATCAGTTTTCATTGATTTCTTCAAAACTACCATTAACGCAACCTTTTCCTTGTACATCTCACCACTTCATTTATTGTAAATAATACCTATTAAAGTATACTAAACTAAATTGACAAAAAAATGGTTAAACATTTGGTACTTTATTTGATTCAATTCCATGGCTATCTCTATTTTTGATGTAATTTTCGACATTTTCATTCCTTATTTCTGCCGTTACAAAGCATACAAAATTAATTGTGCTTACTGTTTAAATTTTAGTATTTTTTTCCACCATTATGGCGTACATAACATCAACTATGTGCGAATTAGGCCTCCACATACGTTCCCAAAACGTTCTTCATAGAAATAGACAAATGAAAAACAGGGTCACCTGTTTATGTTTACATTTATCAGTTTTTAGCTTCTGTTTAACTTATTTTCAACGTTTTATGTTTACAAATCAAATAATTTACTTTTTGCGAATTGACTTTGACGTTTCATTTTCAAATTTAAAAGACATACATTACGCATACAGTCCAAGAGCTGGGAGTAAAATCATAAGATACCAAAGGTTTGGTTTATAGTACTGTTTACTCCATATGAAAAATCATTCGTCTGTACCGAAACTGTACGGAAGCTTAGAAAGACCAACAGAAGTAAAAACCATTGCAAATTTATACTTACTAACTGTAAATTTACACTTCCTAACTGTAAATTTACACTTTGTTTTGTTTCATTGTTAATTTCTTCATTTAATTCTCAAATTTTTTTTAGTCTAATTATTATAATATTTTTATTTTTACGTACGTCTAAAGACGTATTGAAAAGAAAATGTTTCAGTGCTGAGTATGTGAAAAATATAATTAAAAATTAAATAAATAAATATATCACCACGGCATATTACCCATTGCTGAATGTGCTAATTTGCTTTGTACACAGATTTCGGTAATGATAATGATATATACGAGGGTGGATCAGTGAGTAGTGAGCCTAGACATAAAAACAAAAGCTTATCGACAAAAAATTATTTTATTTTTCAACATAATCTCCCTGTAACTCAACACATTTAGCCCACCGATATTCAAGTTTTTTTATTCCTTCAGAAAAGTACGTTTTATCAAACTGTTCAAAATATTTGTCGGTTTCAGTAATTATTTCTTCATGGGAACCAGATCTTTTTCCACCGAGCCAGTTTTTTAGATTTGGAAACAGGAAAAAGTCGGATGGGGCTAGATCTGGCGAATATGGTGGATGCGGAAGTAGTTCAAAATGCGTTTCATGTATTTTTGCCATTGAAACAGCCGAAGTGTGAACACGCGCATTATCCTGAAGAAACAGAACTTGTTTCTTTTATAAATGTGGTCTTTTGCTTTTTATTGCATCGTTCAGTTTATCTAAAAGGGAGGCATAGTATTCTCCTGTTATGGTTCTAACTTTTTGCAGATAATCGATAAGAAGAATTCCACTACAGTCCCAAAAGACAGTGGCCATAACCTTTCCGGCCGAGAATACGGTCTTTGCCTTCTTCGGGGCACTTGCACCAGCCTCAGTCTACTGCTTCGATTGTTGTTTCATTTCGGGTGTATAGTTGTGTATCCAGGTTTCATCAACCGTTATTATTCAGCGCCAAAAGTCCTTCGGATTTTGTTTCAACTTCGCCAAATTGAGTGCTGAAAGTCGTTCCCATTCACGTTTGTGATCCACAGTCAACAAATGCGGCACCCACCTTGCACATAATTTTTTCATATTCAATTCGTTATGCAATATCGAAATCACTGATCCATAGGATATGTGTAAAGCCTCTGCTATTTCCCGCACTTTTATTCGACGATCATCTAACACCATATCATGCAGTTTTTTAACAATATCTGGAGTGCTTACGTCTTTTGGGCGTCCACTGCGTTCTTCATCAAATACACTGGTCCGGCCACGTTTAAATTCTGCTGTCCATCGTTTTATGGTTGCAATCGATGGAGATTGATCTCCATAAACAGACTCCAGCTCAGCTTTGATTTCATGATTAGTTTTGTTCTTTAAAAAAAAGAACTTAATCACTGATCTATATTCCACTTTTTCCATGTTGCAAAATGGGCTGAAACCCGTTGACTTTCTATCTAAATAACAAGCGTCCCTGCAATCGGAATGATGACAAATTTTCGCAGTAATCTTTTGACAGATTGCAAACTTGAAAAACAAAGAAATTGTTTTATTAGAACTGCCCTCTTTTGTTAGGCTTACTACTTCTTGATCCGCCCTCGTATATGTCCCGTGCGGGCGTTTACCAGGCGTCACCTGATGGGCACTCATTCCTGGCGTAGCGAGTGCAGAACATGGGTCAATTTTGTGTCATTTAAAATTCCAAATATTTAGCGTCGGTCGGGAATGAACCCAGTTCTCCATGTTCGCAACCATATAATAATTAAAAATTAATAAAGTAAACTTAAACATATGATAATATTTAACTGATGATTTAATTTATTTCATTTTCAACATCACTGTTTGAATTTAATAATTACTGCATTTCTGCCGTTTGGAATATGAACATTGATAAATTTTACATCGTTAGAAAGCTTTGCAACTCGAAAACCAATAGCAATAAAAAAATTGTAAGTACCCTAAAGAAATGCAAACCAAAAGCATTGTATTATCTACACGCTATAAGCATCTAGTATTATTTCATACTTGGAAGTTATTTGCAAAAATAAAAATAAACACAATTTATAGTTAAGCAAAACACCCCTTAAATAGGTTCCTACCGGATTTTTTTTGTCTAATTTAATCGACTTTGTTTCTCGTCGATATACTCATGTTGGACACGTATCCTGCATTCTGTTTAACTGTGAATTTTCCTGTATTGTAAGCTACTTCTTTGAATACAAACATATCTTGTAAACCCCTACGAAATAGTTACTAAGTAAAAAATAAAAACAAGCTAGAAGAAGACAGTAATTTTCTTAAAACAAATGTGGTCATTGAAGACAAATCTAAAGACATACGAAAACTTGGTCCCAAGAAAGCAATAATAGATATGGAACACTTTGACGTAAAAACGAAGATACTGAAAATGAAGTACAAATTAAAAGCACATCGAGAAGAAGCGATTTTCATAGACAGCGACATGACTAAAGTAGATAGAATCATACAGGCTACCATAAGGAAAGAAGCTAAAGAATTTAGAACACTGAGTAAAGTGACAAAAGTGGCCTTAAAAAAAAGCTAATTGTAGACGGAGAAGTTAGGAAGGGGGACGAGAAGGAACAGAAACTAGATGCTGACGGGAAAGACAATATGCTAGATAAACGTAAATCATATAACTACCAAACATTTTACAACACTTGGAAAATACGATAACGAACTCAATATTGGATATAGTATCGATTAAACACGTAAAGTATTAGAGAAACGCAAAATGAAGGGCGAAAACACGGAAGGCAAAATATCAAGTAACCTTAAAATTGGAAATTGGAATATTAGAGATATAAAGGATAAGGAAATAGAATCAGAGAATTTTTGAGGCCAAACTTAGACGTTCTAGTTATTTCAGAAACTAAAAGGAAGAGAAAAGTGATTTTATTTGAAAAAGAAACTAGAGTGTGGTATAGCGGAGTAGAGGCGAACAAAACTACGTGCTCGGGAGAAGCCGATTTAATAAAAAGTGATTTAATTAAAGAAGTAAAAGACTGGAAATTTATTTTGGACAGAGTAATGTACATTTCAGTGAAGAAATACAGGAAGCAGTGGACAAAACAAGATAAAACTAATTGCAGTTGGTGATTTTAAAGGAAAAGTGGGCGTGAAAGACAATACGACGGCTAATGTGTTAAACAGATTCGGTGAAACGATCAAAAATAATAATAACAAGAGATTGATAGAACTCTGCTTTATGAATAATTTAGTTATAGGAAATTCATTCTTTTAGCACAAAGAAATATATCAGATTACAAGATGGGAGAAAAGCAAAAATAAAAATCGATAATGGATTATACATTAACTGAGGTCGTTGATTTAAAATTGATACAGGATGTTAGGGTCAAAAAGGATTTGAAATTGATAGCGACTATTTCTTCCTCACGACTTCCTTCAAAAAAAGTAGAAACAGAATAATAGCCCTGAAAAAAGACAAACAAAGAATAGCTATAAATACTGAAAATCTAAAAAAGGTAAAATATAAAATAATGTATCAAGAAAGAATTTTGAATGAAATAGACCGATACAAGTACGCATTACTAACAGAAGAAACTAAAGTTATGTGGAAAATCATTAAGAAAGTCTGTCTTCAAATTGCCGAGGAAGCTTATGGAACCAAAAGCAGAAAAAAATCGTAAAGAATTATATGAATAATGCAAAAACGTAAGTTTTAAAAAGAATAGAAAGAGTAACGTTGAAAGATAAAATTAAAATGAAGTGAGAAAAAGACTCAGAGTGGATTCAGTGCTAAAAACAATTGAAGACAATTAGTTACGTTAGTTCGGGCACGAGAATAACGAACGATAGAGTGAATAAAAATGTATGGAAAATGGGAGTGTACGGAAAGAGGTCAAAGGGTAGACCTAGACGTACGTGAAATAATAGCATTGGGACAATTGGTGCCAGCTGGGGTACAGAAAAAGAAATGGTTAAGGACAGGAAGAAATGGAGAAAATTTATCCAAGAGGAGATTTGAAAGCAAAGCTCCATACCTAGACACCCAAAAAGATAAAAGAGGTAAAGATTAAGTAAGTGAGGTTATAGCTATTAACATACCTAGGAATGTTATGCACATCATAACTGCCGAAGATGTCAGTTTAAAATCCGAGCTCGTAGAGCGACGTAATATTTATTCTGTTTACCATCTTTCTAAGATAATCCACAACAATGTTGATTATCCAAAGTCATTAAATCTTATTAACTTTCACGTACCTATGAACCTCATTAGATACTCATTTACTTTTTATTTACGAGCAGCACGTACCAGTATTTTCTTCTCTTCTCCTATTAATAAAATGTGTCTTTTATACAATTCTAAATTTTCGTCTCTAGATATCTTCTTTCTATCGTCTTAGCAATTTTACCACTGTGTTCTGTAGTTTTCCGTTGGTCAAAACCACAATTACTCGTTATTACCTTTTTTTTTTTTTTTTTTTTTTTTTGTTGGGTTGGAGAGAATGCGTCATGCACACCTAACATCATGCCCTACGGCAGCGGATGTCCCTCATGGGGTATAGGTAGTGTAGGACTCAAACCCACTAAACTCTCCCGTCCCTTCAGCCTGAAGTAATGGGGCACCGCTTTCGCATTCTTCGCCATTTACTCCTTTGTCTTTTCTTTGTCTATTTATTTCCCATTATGTATTATTGGTTTGGGCGTTGTATATTTTCTCCCCTTTCCAGTTTTCTCTCGTCATCCTCCTTAGTTTTCATAATCCCGACAATCAGTTTATCAATAGCGTCCCAGCGTTCTTCGTTTTGTAGCATTTCCTGGGCCAAGGTGCTTGTTTCTAGCTGGCAGTTTAGTTTCTCTATGGCCTGTTCTCTTAGTTCCTCCCATCTAGTGCAGAATAGTATGGTGTGTTCTACCGTGTCTTGGTCCCCGCAGTACCAGCACCTGTCGTCGTTTGCTTTACCTATTCTATTTAGATAGGTTGTGTAGCAACCATGCCCGCTGAAGGCTTGCGCCAGGTGGTAGTTCATACTGCCGTGTTCCCGCTCTATCCACGGTATTATATCTGGCAAGATTCTATGGAGCCAGATGTTTCCCTCGTCGCGTTGCCATTGCTCTTGCCACTTCTCATTTCGCAGCCTTTTAAGAGCAGCGGCTTCTTCTCGGGTTGCTCCATATCCCATAATTCTTTCCTGTACTATACTTGTCATCGGCGTAAGGCGTGCTAAAATCTCTGCCACCTGTACCGATATGGTCCGGTACCCTCTACATATCCCTATGGCGAGCTTTCGGTTTGCCAGTCCGAGGAGTTCGTTTACCTGCCTATATTTCAACGCAGTCCCCCAGATAGGTGCTGCGTACAATATTACCGCCTGAGCGGTTGCTGCGAGGAGTCTACGTTTCATTTCTCCCGGCCCGTTTATTCTAGGAAATAGCCGCCTTAGTGCATTGATGTTCTTTTCCGCCTTCTGCACCACCGCTTTTACGTGCGGAATGAACGTTAGCGCTCTATCGAAATATACCCCTAGGTATTTTACTTTTTCTCTTGGGGTGATTTCTCTGCAGTCCAGATGAAATGCTATGGGCTTATGTTTCTTCCTTCCGATTAGGAGGACTGCCTCCGTTTTTTCGGGTGCCAGCCGCATGTCATTCTCATCCATCCAGCGTTCCACAAGCTCTAGAGCTGTATCTATTCTTGCCTCTAGCAGTTCTTCGGACTTCGCCGTTGCTACTATGGCTAGGTCGTCGGCAAAAGCTATTTGTGTCACATGCTTTGGGACCGGTAGGTTCAACACATCGTTGTAAAATATATTCCACAGTACCGGTCCCAAAACTGACCCCTGTGGAACGCCGCATGTCATCTCGTACGCGTGCCCGTTGTAGTATATCCATCTGTTTCCCATGTACGATCCCAGTACGTTAATAAGATACTTAGGGAACTGTAACCGGCTTAGCGCGTCCAGTATTCGCTGCCATGGAACCGAGTTAAAGGCGTTGCAAACATCCACTAGAACTAGCGCACATAGTCCTCGTCCTTTTCCCTTCTTCATCTCCTCTCTGGCTATATGAGTGACTGTGCTCATAGCATCTAACGTTGATCTGCCTTCGCGGAACCCGTACTGCATGTTTGAAAGTATGGCCTTTTCCTCGAGGTGCTTATTTAATCTACTTTTAATTATCTGTTCCAATAGTTTGCCCATGGTATCTAGGAGACATAGTGGTCTGTAGGAGGAAGGGCTTGTCATGTCGCTTTTTCCAGGTTTTGGGATTAGTACGAGTTCCGCTTTCTTCCATTTTTCCGGATATTGCCCTGTTTCAATAATATTGTTTACAATTGGGAGCAGCCAACCCGGGTTGGTCGCTGCCACTTCTCTGATCACCTCGGGAGGGACACCGTCCAAGCCTGGGGCTTTCCTTGCTCGAAGTTTCTGCCCCGCGCGGATTATCTCGTCCTCCGTCGATCGGGGTGGAGCTTCCTCTAATGGGAGGGCTCTGAAGTCAATTGTTTCTCTGCGGGGGAAGAGTTGCCCTATGACGTTCTTCGCCGTTTCTGCATCGGGGGTCACCCTAACCGCCATTTTAGTTCTTTTCACAACAATCTGGTACGGTTTGCCCCAGACATCTTCCTCTACCGAGTTGATCAGTTCTTCCCATTTCTTTTTTTTGCTTTTCGCAATTTCTCTGCTTAGCTCCTTCTTGGCTGTTTGCAAATCTTCCCTGCTCGTTGCAGTTTCCTCCTCATTTCCCCTGCGTCTAGCTCTTTGGTAGACCCTGCGCTTCCGCACTGCCACAGCTCTTAGATGCGCGATCTGCTCTGTCCACCAGTATACTGGTGTTTTGCTTTTTGGCCCAGTTTTATGTTTTCTCATGCATTTTTGGCATAGATCTGTGAGAGATTTGTCCAACTCATCCAAGGAGGTTGCCGGGGTTAACATTTCGGCGCCTGCTTTTAGGGTGTCCCTGTCCAAGGATTTTATATTCCACATATTCCGATTTTGTTGCCATGTTTCTGGCGTATCCAGACATGGGTTGTCATTTATGTTGTAAGTGATATGTCTATGCGGGCTCCAGGAGAGACTATCTGCTTCTACTTTCCAATTGCTGATTCTGTTTGTAAGATCTAATGAGCACGCGGAGATGTCAATAAATGATTCTCCGTTTGCGTTGGAGAATGTTGGAGTGTTTCCTGTGTTGCACACCAGCAAGTCCTGACTGAGTAGCAGTTCACTCAGAAGTCTGCCTCTTTTGTCATTCACAGGGGATCCCCAGTCCGAGTGCTTTGCATTGAAGTCTCCTGTTAACAGCACGCTTTTTCGTGCTGATTTTATAGCCTCACTTACGTCATATAGGAACGTTTCAAATTGTTGTACTGTACTGTTCGGGCTGAAGTAGCATGAGATCACTCTCACTCCGTTCACTTCTGCCCAAGTGATACTACGGGTCACCATAATGTTGCTTATCTGGCTCGTGTACGTATTGTTAATTTTTATTGCCGTGTCGCAGTTCCTTTTGTCCTTGTTGTAGATCCATCCACTTTGGTTGGCTATTACGTTGTAGTTTGGTTCTGACACTACGACCACATCAATGTTCTGGTCCATTATTGTCCATGTGATGGCGTTGTGGGCGTCTTTGCTTCTATTTGCGTTGACTTGAAGTACTCTACCCATCTATGACTGCACTGCTTGAGAGCCTCCGTCTCCCCTGTACTTTCTTGTCCCTTATGTTCAGGACCATGTTTCTAAATATGGGGCAGGCCATGCTACCTGTTTTATGGTTAGTTTTTTCTTTGCACGAGAAGCACTTCGGTGCTGTATCGCATTCTTTGCCTTCGTGCTTTGCCCCTCCGCATGTGTTGCAGAGTGTCCTCCTGTCTGGGCCCGTACAGCCTTTTTCCATGTGGCCCATCTCTTGGCATTTGAAGCATCTAACTACATTTACCCTTTCTCTGATGCTGCAGGTATTAAGATCTACCTGGATTTTGCCAGTTTGTAATAGTTTGGTGGCAATGTCTTTCGGGGCCTTTATGCTTGCGCTCCTGTTACCGTTGTAGGCTGGCCGTAGCGGTTGCCATTCAATGTCTCTCGTGTTTTCCTCTCCAATGCTGGCTGTTATTGCTTCCTTCACGTCTTCCACAGTCGCCAGCATGTCGATGCCTGTAATTATGACGGTTTTCTTTGTGTTCATTGGTCTGTACCTGATGGTACCACCAATTTTCTCGTTAACCAGGCTCTTTAGTTCTCGGAGTTTGTCGTTTCCTTCCTTCATTATCACAACTAGATCTCCCTGTTTTGTTTGCCGTAGTGTCTTTATCTCGATTTGTTGCTCCGCAAATGAGCTTTTCATCGTTTTAATTGTTTTGAGCATCTCTTCATAGCTTCTGTTGTCATTTTTGGCAATTATTAGCGCATCTGTTTTGGGCTTTCTTTGTGGTTTTTTGCCAGACTTATGATCTGTATTGCTATTTCTTGGTGTTCCTTTCTCATGCGATACGGCCGCTCCGCCTTGCGCCGTGGCCTCCGCGAAAGTGACCCGACTATTTCTTCTTTGCTTATTTGTGTTCGTATAGAATTTACCTTGCAGCTTTAGATTTTGTAGGGCACATCTCGCCATTTTTAGTGCTCTTTTTTCGTGCTGGCTATTTTGTACTATGAGCGCAACCTCCTTAATTTCCCGTTCCTCTAGCTTTTCCAATGACTTCTTAAGGATTTTGTACATTGTTTCCCAGTCATCGCGCGTGTCTGTGTCTCTAGCATTCTTTATGCTGTGGATCACTTTTCTCCGGTTTGTTGTTTCTCCTCCCTCTATTTCTAGTTCACTTTGCAGACTCAAGCTGGCTGCGTTCGTTTCTTCTGTGGTTCTGTCTACGAGTTTAGCACCGCCAGGGAAGTTTTCTTTTATGTATTTTGTAATACCTTGGCTTTGCTTTTCTTCTTTCCAGTGTAATACTATTACGTGCTCCACTTCAAGAGCCAGAGGGTTACCTTTAACCACTTCCATAGGCTGATATGCTTCCTCGAGCCATTCTTTTTCCGTTAGGTCCCACACCAGTTCGAAGTTCTCTTGTGCCTTTGTCATGTCTTCTTGGTGTTTGCTGAGCCATTGTTTTGTCTCGTCATTTTCTTTGTTTGCGCTTGCCCTGCTCTTTTCTTGGCGGAGCTCTTCCATTATTTTCTTCCTTTCTTCTTCGTATTCTCTGCGAAGCCTCGTTTCTTGCTCCTGTAGTTCGAGCTCTTTTTGTTCCTGGATCTGCTTGATTTCCTCCGCCTGCTTCATTTTCATGTAAGCAATGAAGCATTGCTTGTCCGCTTCAGAGTCTTTACGTATTGTTTCCTTGTATTCTGTCACTTGGCTACTAAGTTCTTGTATGTTATTGTACCATTTTTTATTTTCCCGTTTCCTCTCGCTCTTATATTCGCCGAGTGTTTTAAATGCATTGCGGATTTTGTCCTTTATAGCCGTGGCTGTATTGGCGTATGTTTCTTCCGCCAACTCGTTGAGATCAAAAAGTATATCATTTAAGTGGACCAGAGTTTTGTTTTCCTCCTTTGTTGGGTTTTGGGCTAACGCTTGTTCGAGTCTGTGTTGTTCGTCTGTCGGCTTTGTACTTTTGTTGGGCCTTTCTTCTACACTTTTCTCAGTAGTTAGCGTGGTGGTGTCTTCGCCTGTCTTTTCGTAAGTGGTGTTTTCTTTTTCCTGCATCTTTGTTTTAAGTTCCAATATTTCGGCTTTCTGCTGCTCGATTATTTTCTGAAGCTCAATATTTTGGGGTATGAATTCCTCAAGAGCCTGCATTCTGGCGTTCATATCCTGCAATGTCTCTTGCCTCCTCTTTTTTTGATCTTGCCTGATCGAGCTGGCATTGCTACTAAGGCTCTCTCTGGGTCTCTTCGTACCCTTGTCACTATCTGTATCTTCTACTTTGTCCTTTTTAATTAATTCTTTACTCTTCTTTGGAGTAGACCCGGTTTTTCGTGTATGCTCGTCCCCGCTCTCGTATGAGTCTATACTGATGACCGTGCTGTTTTTCGCTCCTGTGAAGCTTTTGCTTAATTCGGCTAGACTCTCTAGTCCTTGTAGGGATCTGTTCAGCTCGGCTACTTTCATCTCTTCATAGAGGCTATTCCTCCTTGTGTGTTCTGCGTTGAACTCTTGCATATCTTGCATCTCTCCCAACTCATAAGAGGTGTCCCAGTCTTGGATAAGGGATATATCTTTATCCTCCTGTGCAGTGTCTACTTCTGCTTCCTCTTCTTCTGCCTTGCGTATGTCGTCTTTGGTTTTGGGCTGCAGTCCCGAGACAGGCAGAGCCCTGCTGTCTGTCTCATCCGAGGCTTGTCCTTTGTTGGCGCAATCCATAGTTTTGGTTGTGGACCTAGCCGTCCACTGGAGCGGACTTTCGTCACCCCCTGGGAGAGCGCTCGTGCCAGGGGGAAGCCTATATACAAGGGGGGCGGCCGGTTCCCCTTGGTTCCGCTAGCGACCAGTAACCCTTGGCCATTCATCCCGTCGGCGCGTACCTTGGGATTGGGGATTTTTTAACGCAGTTTACTCTGCCCTTACCATATCCATTGCCAAGTCGTCATAGCATTTTCCCGTCCCGTTGTCCATCTCGTGTCCATGTCCATTGCCAGTGTCGTTTCCAACTCGTTGTTGCTCGTTGTTAGATGTTGGTGCCCCCTCTAGTACCGAGTACTACTAGAGGGGGCGGGAGACTACACTTCGCGGGGTCGTCAAGCCCGTCTAGGTGCTGCGAGTCGTCCTCATCTGTGTCCATCTGCCTTCCATCCGTTGCCTAGGGTCGTCATCCTGGTTTGATTTCGGAGTTTTCCTTCTCCTAGACGGGTTGCCTTCACTACGGCTGCGAGTCCCGTCTACCCGTGGGTGGCCGCCCATTCTGGGTCAGACGCCACCACCGTTGCAGGTGTCGCTTAGTCTTCCAGCCACCAGAGCGTCCTGGCCCGCTGTACTAAGCCCCCCCACCACGACAAGGTGGACACCCCCGGGGGGGACTCGTTATTACCTGGTTAAGTTATTTCTTTACCCACCTACTTTGTTCCTCAACCTAGTTTTCCTCTGTACTGTAATTGGGCTCTGCCTGTTGTATGGAGTATTTAATAATAATAATAATAATAATAATAATAATAATATAATTTTTTGAAATTTTCTTATTAATGTTATTTTTAGATTGCTATGGTTAAGAGAACAAATATTTTGACAAATGTCAATATGACAAATATTCAAATTATATGTTTTATTCCTCATGATTATCATTTTAGAATAAGGTAGTACGTATTTAGAACAATAGGCTAGCGTTATCAGTATGTATTAATGAAGAGCAATATATTATCATTTTATTTTATTTTCATTCTGTAGACCGTTGTTAACAAGTCAGTATGGTAATAATTAATATTACCATACAGATACAGTTATTACTTAGTTACCAGCCTACTTTTGAACATGTAAGCAATGGAATAATATCCTGAAACTGGTTAAATCTTTTTACCAATCAAGTATGTTGAAATATAACAAAAAAGGTGATTTTTAGTTGTGAAATCAGTATTTATTGGATAAAAATTTTAAAAAGTGGTTAAAAATTAACCGCTGAGTTACAGAAGAGGCCTGAATATCATACAATTTGTAGTCTTCTAGCAATAGTAAGGCGAGGCGCGCACATGCGTCGCGTGATGGTTTAGTCGCGAAAATATGACACATTGTTTTAAATATAAATACGCGCACATGCGACTAAAACATCGTGCGCGCACTTGTATTTACGGCTGTGTTTTATTTTTGCGACTGGACCATCGCGCGACTGAAAATCGTATTTATCCTAAATTGTATACTCTTCCTTACCTTTGCTTATGTCACATATTTATATGTACGTACATATGTGCCTTACTTACATATTTACAATTGTTTTTCGTGAACTGTTCACTGTCCATGCTAATTTAAAATACTTTTCTTGAAAATTAGAGAGAACTGGGTAGAGATTCACGGGCTTGACTTGAAGCTTGAAAGCTTTGCTTGGTTTGAAAGATCTTGAAAAATCAAGCCAAGCCTGCCGTTCAAAAAGCTTAACTTTTTAAGCCAAGTCAAGTTTCTGTTCCATTAAGCTCAAGCCAAACCAAGCCTAACATTTAAAAAGCTTCAATTTTCAAGCCAATCCAAGCCTTCGACTATCAAGTAGCTTGGTAGAAAACTAGCATTTTCTAGTTTTTCTTAAGAAATGTTGACGAGGCCGACAAAACCATAATTTTATAGTGGTAACGTACTTTCTCATTGCTTCTGCACATTTTTACGAACTTCTAAGAGTTGGAGTTCCCAAAAGGACCAGCCTTTATTACCTGCCAGACTAGTAAGCTTGAAAAATTTGTAAATAAGTAACTTATTTTCTCAATCTGAACCACCTAATCGCACATTGTAGTTCGCGCACACAATCAAGTACTTACAAAATATGTCTATAAAATCTTGATTTTTTTTTAATTACATAATGATAAATGATAATATAATTTTATTTCTTTACCCTTCACCTACATTAATATAAAATATGTGATGAAAAATGGTAATGCAAAATTTATTGCAAATGTCAATCATTACATATAGAACTAATTATTTTTTTCTAAATACTTATTATTGTCAAGTTAAACATATTTTGTGTCTGAATTAATTAAATACATAAATTTTTAAGTAACTGGAATTAATTACAAGCTCAAAGCTTTAAGAAATTAGATTTGATTTTCAAAGCAAAAAAAATCATTTAAATTTTAACTAATTGGTTTTTAAATATCAAGCATCAAGCTTCAACACATAATATTTATTACTCGTATTTATTGTAATGCTACAAATAGATAATTTGGCTGCAGAATAAAAATTATAGGAAATAATAATATACTCAACACCGCAAGGTAAATTGGTGACAGACTACGTATGATGATAATTGCATTTTGAAGTTACATTTTATACAATGTTTTGTTATTTTGGTATTTTCGAATCATAGAAACGAGACAATATCTGTTTGTGGACATGTATATGAAGTATGATAGACAATATCAATGTACCGACAAAGAGAGCATTCTCTTTTAAATATTACCTTAATACAAGTTTTCATTGTTTCCATAAATATGAGTTAATAAATAAGCAAATAAATATGTAATCACGGGTTATTACCTAGTTCTGGGAGTTTTTAATTTCCTTTTATTTACAAATTTTGGTAATAACGACATATCCGTTTCAATGAGTGTTGCGTCCCTCCGGTGCGAAGGACTAAGTAATAAGGACCTAGTGGCTCGAAGGACCAAATGTTCAAACCCTAAACCAGCGAATCCGGCCTAGAAGAACCCAAATGTTTTGATCCTGCACGTAAGCCCAAATGTGATGTCTCTAGATCAGCGAATCCGGCCTAGAAACACCAACAATGTGTTTGATGTTAAATTCAATGAACAAAACAAAACTATATGTAAACCAAATTAATTACAACCTTCGATAGCTGGTTCACATCACTGGACTTGGCCAATATACGGGATAATAATAATTTGTGAAACGTACTAATTAACAACGAACGAAGGACCAGTTAGTTTTACGAACTAACAAACGTGCTAAATATAATTGCAACAAAATAACAAACAACTGAAAACCAATTCTGAGAGATGTGATAGCGTATTGAATATAAGTAAAGATAGAACAAATACGATATTTGTTGAAATTAACTAAATCATTTAATAAGTGTATGACCACACAAATTTAGTTAAACAATATTAAGAACTCTAAATGAACTTAATAACAACCAACTAGAATGCAAAACTTGTTGCATTGAATGTACCTAGTCGACAATAACAGCAAATGCGCTGTGGATGACGTCACTCGAACGAGAACGTGTGCAAACAGGTTTACAAAGAAATAATAATAATTTCACCCAAGGAAATATGAATTAAATCCCTAACAACACGAATTCCCGTGAGAAATCAAATTGTACAGTTCGATTTTACAATTGATTCCTGAGATGTGTCTATTAGCTGCATAAAATTGGCGCCGGAAAGTATTCACGGACTATAAAGTACCAAATTAAATGAAAACCGAACGATAACTCCTTGAATTAGTCGTGCTAGGCTAATCAAGCTACGCGTACGATAATTAAACAACAAATTACTTTACTGACCATATGAAAATCAGAAAGTTTATGCAAAATGGTGGAAAGCCACTCTCGCGGACGACGACGCGATACGTGTTTACCGTTTGCAAGCCAGACACATTCTGATCAGCGCGGTCGATGCATGCTGTAGCGGCACTACCTTGGCGTGGGAGTGCGCGCGCACTCGCGTGAAGCTAGTCAGTCGCATATTAATATTAATAATTAGTTTAAGATACTACAGCTATTTCAAACAATTCTAAAATTAAACTTAAACACGCAGAAAATATATATATAATTTTTCCAAGTATCAGAAACAGTTATTTCTATTTATTTATTGACTTATTTAAATAGAGTCAGGGCGGGTTAACCGTTCTATTCCCATGTGCAGCGGGTTGCTACCTCAAGGGGTTAATATTTTCCAAATTCCTCTCATTTAAAACATATTAGTTTTAAACAATGAGGATATTTCCTTTGTGCTATTTGAATTTGGACATAATTACTGTAATTATATTTATGTATTTAACTTACATGATTCTGTACTCAAAAATTAGTACAAATTTCATAGGAAGAGGCGAGTAGGTATTTATGTCACGAACAAACAAAATTTAGGGAAAATTTCCGTCTGTAGGTTTTTATGATATCCAGATGTATTTGAAGTAAGTATAAAAGGTAAGTCTCAAGTTAGTTTCGTCCTATCGTACATTCCATTATAATTATGTATTTATTTGAACATTGTTCTTGCATGTTTGGAATCTTGAGTTTTTTTATATACACGGTGAATATGAACTATATAGTATGACAAACTTTAACAGTTTGCTTTTGTTATTAAAATACAATAAAGTCTAATTAACGCATATGGCTACTTGAATGAATGCAGTCAACAAAAATAATAAGAGAAACAAAAATTGAAGGGAAAATATTTAATAAAAGATAATAAAATTAGGTTGATTGGTTACTCTCAAAACTAAAATAAATGAGTAAAATATACATTTCAATATATTTACATTTTAATATTTACAAAAAAAAAACAATTGGTGTGAGTTTCGTAAATTTTATTTTATCGTTTTGTTTATCTTTACGCATAAGATATTTTTCAATTGTACCACAATAAATTTATATAAAACAAAACGTGATTATACATCGTAATGATACAATGAATCATCGACACAACATACCATTATATTGATACATAAATATTCCAGTACATCGATATATCGGATTTATTAATAAATCGATATATATATATATATATATATATATATATATATATATATATATATATATATATATATATATATATATATTAATTCACATCGAATATTTATATTAACAGCTACATACTACTGGTGTTCAAGACCCATACACCTACTGTGCGCATGAGCATTTATAAAGCTTGAAAAAGCATGAAATAGCTTAAAAAGGCTTGGAAAAGCTTGATGAAGCTTGAAGCTTAGCTTTGTTTCTATGAAGCCCAAACCAAGCCTAACATTAAAAATAGCTTCAAGTTTCAAGCCAAGCTTTTTTATTTCAAGCCAAATAGGTTGGCTTGGTGACCCTATAACTGGGAGGTTTTTAAATTTGGTTTTCGATTTCATTATTGATTAAACTGTGAATATGTACCTTCATAAACATTTATGTAACTTGATCACGTGATCACTAAAAAAGGTTTTCATTTATTTAGTAATTACAAGTGTATTTTTATTTTCTGATTTGTATATTGAATAGTTGAATATACTACCTAGATACTAGTAAAAAAAATTCTGCTCACAATTACAAGTTGACCCCCTTTCTACGGGTTTTATTAAATATGTATGTATACCTACCAAATATTCAAAAAGATTAAGAATCAACAGCCATCTTTGTTTTCTGGCAATAGCGACAAATTCCTCTTGAAAACAAATATTAGAATCTGTAAATAGTAGTTTTTTTCCACCTTTCCTTTATACATTATTGTACAAAATAGAATAAATCAAATTTGTGTAATCTAAAACTTTGCAATAGAGGTAAAGTTAATATATTATAAATTAAATTAAAAAAATAAGACAATTATTTTTATGTATATTCTAGTTGTCTATTCATATTGAAGAAAATTATATTACAAATAAATAATGATTATGTATGTAAATTTCACAACTGCCGTCGATTTGGGTAATAATATTCTTTTAATTATCATTTTTCACTACTTCAGATGTATCTTAAAGACATATTGATCGTAGAATATGAAGGTAAGTGTAATTCCCAAATTTACATTTTTGTATTGCACCTAATTATTGCAATAAACGGCTACTTTAATAATGCGACTACTAATAAACGGCAGACGTTGTGATATTAAAAATAAGTAATGTTTATATTTGTTTATGGGATCTCGTGGCCGCGTGCCTGAGTGCCTAGTCGTGAATCTGGGGAGCCGGGTTCGATCCCGACCGACGCCAAATATTTCGAAATTTAAATGGCACAAACTTGACCCCTGTGGTGCACTCTCCACGCCAGCAATGAGTGCCCGTCAGGTGACGCCTGGTAAACGCCCGCACGATACAAATATGTCATCATCATTACCGATATCTGCGTACAAAGCAGATTGGCACAGCCAGCAATGGGTAATATATGGCCGTGATAATATATTTATTTTCTTTATATTTATATATTTATGTTTATAATTAAACTGTGCAAAAAACAATTTGGTATTTATCGTATTTTATAAAAACTTTAAGTTCGATAAACGTAACTGTCTACCGACGTTTACTTTTCACAATTTGGTTATATACAGTGTGTTTGAAAAACTGAATACACCCTTTTTTCTTGCTTAATATTGCAGATGCACATATTGCCTATAGGACATGATTTAATCAGTGTAATATTTGTGATTGAACTGTGTAAAAGCCGAAAGTGACATTAACTTTGTAAATTGAAAAAGAACCTATACTAGTTTTTATAAATTTGAACTGCAT
This sequence comes from Harpalus rubripes, assembly GCA_963082715.1. Taxonomy (NCBI): domain Eukaryota; kingdom Metazoa; phylum Arthropoda; class Insecta; order Coleoptera; family Carabidae; genus Harpalus; species Harpalus rubripes. The sequence goes on along the minus strand of OY720455.1, from coordinate 45,708,029 downwards.
TTTTTGTTTTCTTTCCGATCATATCAAATTTATTAGTATTAACATTCTTTATATATTAAAAATAATACCTTTCTTTCGCTCGATTTTTATCGATTAGATGTAATTTAATATGTGGAAGAGCTATGATATTACTAAAGAACTGAAGAACAGAATACGCATGCCGTCAAGGAAGTGACAAAAATGAGTTTAATAATGTTATGAGTGAATTAAGAAGACGTACTTTAAAATGTATTAATGTAAATGAGGGACATGTATAAATGTTTTGTTGTTAATTTCTTATTTCATATTACGAGTATAGTCTCCGTTAAATAAGTATGGACTAATACTCAACATTTTCTCTTCTCCGCACCCTGTTCCCTGCCCTGCGGTGTTGCCACTTCCTTATAACTTAGCATTTTCAACACGGCCACTAAATATTTAGTAACTGGTTTATGATGAATTTAATTTACAAATTTAGATTTACGAATTTACATTTATAAATATAAATTGTACATATCCACTTTTATTAGTTCATGATGAATAGGGTATTCTCTGAGGATTACCAATAATAAAAATTTATAAAAATATTAGTGTTGATAGGAAAAAACAAAAAATCATATTACAAATTAATTGTTACAAAAGATATAAAGCATTTAAATTTTGTTGATGTACTAGATGACCTTCCAATAGGAGACCAGTTGGAATCCCTACTCCATGTTCGAATATGATAAGACGCCGCATGAATCACTGATAGTACACCGCTGGCACTGTACAACTAGTACGTCACTATCACGTGACACAATAAAATCAAATTTTAAAAATTAATATTTCGCTTATTAAAAGGATTTTTAACTCGGGTTTTCACAGGTACTCTTAGATATAACTGTTCTTTAAGAAAAATAAATAAAAAAATATATGAGAATACCCTATTTCAGAAATTTATGATTTATAATTTACATTTAAATAAATAAATCATGACAGCTTATTACGCATTGTTGGGAGTGCCAATCTGCTTTGTACACCGATATCGGTAATGATAAAATATTAGCACCGGGCGGGCGCTTACCAAGCGTTACCTCACGGGCACTCATTGCTGGCGTGAAGAGTATATTTGTAAATGCGTCCAATCGTTTCACAGTATTTAAAACAATTATTTTGGTGGGGAAAATGACAGTTTAAGTTGCAGTTGAAACATTTGAATTTTGATTTGACAAATGGATTCCGAAAATATGGATATATTATTCCTTGATTATAATAAAATTGATAAATATCATATAACTCTCATCTTATTTACGTCAAACCACGTGACCCAATGTTAGTTGATTGGATATATTTCATATCTTTAAATTCACTAACGTGAATTTTGTAAATTTCAAATCTAAATTTGTAAATCTAAATTTATAAATTAAATCCCTCATAAATCAGTTATAACAGTGTATAAATCTCTCAAGTCCTTACTTATTTGACGGGAAGTATAACATTAAATTAAAAACATATGAACTTATTAACATATCATAAAACAATTACAGTCATAGCCCTCTTGCTTATTAAATTACATCTCATAACAATAAAAATCGAGAGAAAGAAGGTAATTATTTTTAACAAAAGAATAACGTTAATACTAATAAATTTGGTACAATCGGAAAGAGAACAAAAAATTAAATCCAAATTTATTAAAAATTGTATAGGTTGTATATAAATTTACAAAGTTGATGTCACTTTCCGTAATACCAAAAGGTCCTCAATTATAATTTTTAGACAGTTCAATCACAAATATTGAACTGGTTAAATCATGTCATCAATATAAGCATCACCAATAATAAGCAAGAAAATAGAGTATTGCACTTTTTCAAAAACACTGTATATGTTCAACTAATTTTCTGTAAAACAAATTAAGATGGTATTTAAGGAAGGTATCGTCGTTTTTTGACATTTTTAAAGATGTGTTTAAAAAATGTGACCTCGACAAGTAGCAGACGTATATATTTTAGACAAAATACATCACTCTGGGCATTTTGGTGTTTTCTGCAACCTGGTATTAATGAGACTCTTGCTAGTCGATTTTGAACCATTTTACCTTCCGTCACCTTCAGGTAAGGAAGGTATTGTCTTTGTGAAAAAATTTGATGGTGAGTTTTTGATGAATAAGCACATTTTAGGCTCCCTAGAATACGATTTTACTATATTTACGATGATGTCGTAGGTATGTATGTGTATGTGTGTGTGTGTGTGTGTGTGTGTGTGTGTGTGTGTGTGTGACAAAATTTTCGCCTGCGTTAATTCTAATACAAAAACTCTAAAAATTATAATTCTTTCATAATCTTCGTTACATCCATATAAAGAGCTGATTAGATTTTGGTTATAATTGGTCAACCGGAAGTACCCTCATTTGAAGATTTTAGCAGTTTTTCTTGAAAAAACGATGTTAAATATCATTAAATTTCATAAATTAGCCAGCTATGCTATTACTTTATAAACAGCTGTTATATTAAGAAAATTCTGATTGAAAGGTGTCAGTGTCAAATATAAATGACATAGTATGTTTGTGTAACAATTTTACTGGAAAAATAAAATCTTTTGCGACAAAAAATAGAATCTTTAGCAAGGAACTTTCTGTATGAAATTTGTACAAAATACATAAAACTGACGGAAGGTGCTGGCCACATCACATTTTTAACTCTATAACCATTTAATACGATGTATAAAATGCATTCAAATCGTATAGAGAATAAAATATTCCTTAATATTTATAATAACATTAAATATGAAAAAATGATATTTAACATCGTTTTTCAAGAAAAACTGTTAAAAACTTCAAATGAGTGTGCTTCCGGTTGACCAATTATAACCAAAATCTAATCGGCTCTTTATATGGATGTAACGAAGAAGAATACGAAAGAATTATAATTTTTAGAATTATAGTATTAGAGTTATCGCAGGTGAAAATTTTGTAACACACACACACACACACACACACACACACACACACACACACACACACACACACACACACACACACACGCATATACACGCACACAATGATCGTAAAAAGAGTAAAATTATATACTAGGGACCCCAAAACGTGCTTATTCATCAAAATCTCACCACCGAATTTTTTGACCAAAGACAATACCTTCCTTACCTAAAAGTGACGGAAGGTAAAAACAGAATGAAGAATCATAAGAATGATTGTTAAAAATTAGACACTAATACTACTTTATCCAAGCATAGCGTTGATTTACAACATCGTTTTAATTTTGACAATGTTTCAATTTTAGATTATGAGAGTAATTACAAAATAAGATTTTTTTATAAATGACTCATATTAATAATAATAAAAAGCTTAAATTTTAGATTTGATACAAAAGGTCGTCGAAATATTAATAATTTGTTTTAAAGTTATACAATAGTTTATTCTTGTTTTATTCTTCTGACTTTGTTTAAATCAACGATAATCTTGTTTAGATTTCAAAAGATGTTCGACGTATTATTTATTGTTAAAATAAGAAATTTTGTATCCATTAACAACTCACAGGTAATATGAATTTTATTGTATTATTTGTTTGGAATCGTGTATAATGTTTATGTACAAATTATTTACATTTATATTTTTTCGATATTAGCACTGATGAAGGTGTAATAAATGCCGAAACGTATGCATATGTGGAGTTAATTTTTTTATTTGGAATCTATTTCAACATCCGATGATCCTGACCAAATTTTTGAAAATTATTGCGGGTGAAGGCTACCAGTTACGGTCGGCAGACGAGTGATTTTTCTTATAGAGCAAACAGTACTATAATTTCACAATGCTAAATGTTTGGTATCTTACGAATCACTTGATTTTACTCCCAGCTCTTGGACTAATACGTTTATGTTTTTATTCTGTATTAGCGGTAAGAGCGGACAACTACGGCAAACTAAAGATACCACCTACATAATCGTATTGTAGGCGATTTAACTAACAATAAATTTTATATCTTTTGTACAAAAAAATGCGCTATATTTTATTACATTAATTACATTAATAGTAATATTGCATGTATATTATTAGATTCATATGGAAAAATGATTACATTTCAATATGACTAAACTCCCTCATTAAAGGTAATATTAACTTATTTGAATTTTAATCCTGTTATTTATAAAAAGTTGATTAACTTTTTCATATACCCGAGTGAAGCTTTTTCTTTAGGAAGATTAAACCACCCTTATTCTCAGGGGTAAAAACCAATCTATAAAGAAGTCAAAGTCGGAGAAACTAAAGGAAGTAATGGCAGGTACGGCTTGTGTCTTGACGCTTTAACGTTCATTGGTAATTTTGGATTTGTTTCTATTTTCTACTAGACATGGGTGCTCAGCTAATTGGTTTTCCCGATAATCCGAGAAATCTTCCGCTGGAAATTAAACGAGAATTTATTGTAGTCAATAAATACAAACTAAAGTTATTTTTTTATTCGATATATGTATAAATAAATGAACATATATCCTATCCATGCATACATATATATCAGTATCATACTGTTTTCTTATCAAATTCATTATACCAATTTATCGTTTCAATATTTTTTTATTAATTTTTACATCACAACTTAAATTTTAATTACGCTGGACATGAGGATATCATTGTAGCTGCTGCCCATTTCGTATATAATAAATATTATGTAATTATTTAAGTATTAAGGGCAGTAAGTGCTTTCTACCGGTTAAGGATACATACCCGTAGAAGAGTGCATACTGACCGCAATGCTTTAAGTTTTTTGCTCGATCTGCGCAATAACAAAATTATTTTGATATATGTATGGGTTAAGAACTTTTAGTTTAGTCATTTTTAAAATAAGCTTCGTTCGTTGTTTTTATTTACGTACCGTCTCGCCTCCTGTTTGTGGTAAGTAATCACAATCATTTACAGAGCAGTAATTTGTAAATAATACCTATTGCCTTGGAAACCCTATCGGTAAATATATTTTTAAAAATCTGATGTGGCCAACACATGACTTCCCGTTAATTCCATGTTTGAAATGGCAATGAGCTTTAAGTAAAGTATCACTTCCAGTTGATTGTTTGTAAACAAAATCTAATTTCTTGTTCCAATAAAGAGAAAAGTCTGTAATACCAAATTTTGGATTATATTTTATTGTTTTTCCTCGAAAATCTATGAATGGCTCCAATTAAGTACCACTTCCGGTTTATCATATAGGTATAATCAAAGTCTAATGTTGTTTAAAATTATACACGAGTTTTAAATACCAAATTTGAGAAGTTTTGAATCATGTTTTAATATATTTTTTCAAAAAAATCTATTTTTAGCTTCCTGTAAAGTAGTTCGAGCTTCAAATAAAGTATCACTTTCCGTTTATCAATTTTATCCAAAATCGAATATGTTAATTTTCTTTATATAAAAGTCTTAAATACTAAATTTGACAAGCTTGAAGTAAAGTATCACTTCCGGTTTATCAATTTTAAAATAAATCTAACATGTCGTTCTCATTAATATAAAAATCTTAAATACCAAATTTGAAAAGTTATGGAATATATCATAATATATTTTTCACGAAAATCTGTTGAGAGCTTTAAGTAAAGTATCACTTTCGGTTTATCAATTTTAGAAAAAATCTAATATGTCGTTCATATTCATATAAAAATCTTAAATACCAAATTTGAAAAGTTTTGGAATATATCATAATATATTTTTCACGAAAATCTGTTGAGAGCTTCAAGTAAAGTATCACTTCCGGTTTATCAATTTTAGAAATAAACTAACATGTTCACACTCATATAAAAATCTTAAATACCAGATTTGAAAAGTTTTGGAATATATCATAATATATTTATCACGAAAATATGTTGAGAACTTCAAGTAAAGTATCATTTCCGAAATATCAATTTTAGCCAAAATTTAATATGTTGTTCTTATTTATATAGAAGTCTTAAATACTAAATTTGACAAGTTTTGGAGTATATCAATATATTTTTCACAAAAATGTGTTGAGAGCTTCAAGTAAAGTATCACTTTTGGTTCATTAATTTTAGCCAAAATCTAATATGTTGTTCCCCTTGATAAAGAAGTTTTAAATCCTAAAATTTAAAAGTTTTGGATTATATTTTAATATTGTTTTTCGTTAAAAACTGTTATAGACTTTAAGTAAACACTCACTTCCGGTTATCCAATTTTACCCAAAATCTAATCAACTCTTTATATGAATACAGAAAGCTTAAATACGGAAAATAGAAATATTTGGAAGTTTTTTATAAGAGTCATACACACGCACACACACACACGCGGGCGCACACACACACGCGGGCACACACACACACACACACGCGGGCACACACACACACACACACACACACACAGACATCATCGTAAAAATAGTAAAAACGTGTTGTAAGGACCCTAATTCGTGCTTAATTACTGAAAACTCACCATCGAATTTTTGGCACGATTACATTACCTCCCTGACCTACGGTATGACGGAAAATAAAAACGAGTGTGCAAAGAAATAAATAAATTCTCTTACTTTTATGTAACATATTAATTATACTATACGTTTTCCATTGACATTTTATGCGGTAATAAAAATCTATGTACATCTACAACTTCATAATTATTTAATGAACCTATAACCCTTATTTTCGCGTAGCATTTATTTTATGCTTCATAAAAATATAACGGCACTTTATTAAATTGTAACAACAGATATTTCTAAAAGAATTAATAAAAATAATTTTAGTGCCACTTAAAGTTTATTACAATTTTTTTTATTTAAAATTCCTAGAAAGTTGCATCAATTTAAATAAAACTGCAATCTAACATAAGTACTTGGAGAAACAAAAATGTAAACAATGACAATCGAATTTGCATTGCATTATATTCATTATAATGTAAATGTAAAATTCTGTACAGTATACTATGAGCGTAGAACTGAATACTTTGCATTATGATGTTTTTCTTTTCCTCCAGATACCTTGGGGATTTTATTCCGTGACGTTGGTAAAAGTCTTTTGTTTAGGTTTGCGTGCTCCTCTGGAAGTTCATATTGTTTAAAAATGATTTACACAGAAAATATTTTATAATAAAGAAAATAGGCAAAATTTCTATTCCTTTTCAACAAAATCATACAAATAATATTCTTGTATCATTTCATATTTTTTATATTTATATTAAAAAATGTTGGTGTGGCCGATGATGAATATCTACTGATTTCGTCGTAGCAGGTTCTCTATCAATTATTTTGCTATAAAGAAGAAAAAGAAAGAACAATCTCTCTATAAAAATTTAATATAAATAATATAATTATTATCCATGGCCGCAATTAGCTCAACTTCCCCCGCTGACTTGTTAGCCTTCTACCTGAGCGTAGAATGGCTTCAAGATCGGAAGTTCGGAAGCTGTGCTCTAGGAGGTAGTACAATGGGCCCATTTGTGAGGCCTAAGTGCGCGTGGAGTTTCTTCACCCTCCATCTCAAATCTAGAATTATAATACAAATTACACAAAGTCATACTTCTACATTTTATTCCTCGAAAAACTGCATTTGAAGTCGCAGCAAAAGTTGAACCGTCCACAGTTAATATGCCGTCTCACAGACCAAAAATATCTTCCAGTTTCCTAACAATTTTTTTCTATTTTGGTTCTTTAAGACGTACTTTATGAAACAACCAAAATATAAATTCCTCAAAATGAAGTAACGTATATTAGTAAATATTTTTTGACAAAAGGACTAAAATAGAAAAAACAGTGTAAAATACACGTTCTATAAGATATTTTAGCGCACTTGTACCCTTAGAAAATTCGAGGCAAGCCGTTCATTTCAAAGAGAGACGCGTGCGCTATAATCATGTCTTATGAAACTTGTATCTTAATTTGTGATGGATCGTACGTTCAATTTTAGTGAGTTAGTTCATTTTGCTTCGCTACCTAAGGCGAGTCGTTTACTTGAACAACTCTTTTCAAACGCACAAGTGCTCTTCATGTGTGGTGTGTCGACTATGCTCACTTGCGCGAGTGTGGTATGTTTTGAACGACGGAGCGTACGGTGTAGCATTAGCTCAGCTCTACTCCCTGCTTCGTGCAGTATTTTGTGCAGCTATGCTACTGTGTTATTTACTGAGCGGTGATTCATTTGTGCTAGTGTGCTGTTTAATGAACGATGAGCGATCTAAAGAGTACAGCACGTGAACGATGGCACTGAGCGAGAACGAACGCAGAGATAGTGTAAACTGGTGAGCCATGTGCCGTACTGTGCAAACTAAAGAGCCATTCGTTTATGGCTCATTAAAGTGAGTCGTTCAAAATGAACGACTCGTTCATGGACGACACATCACTAATCTTAATGTAATAATATTCGACGGCTGTGGCGTACAGTAGCCTCATCTTTTAACACGCTTTAATAAATATTAATATGGCAGAGTAATATGCCACTTCGTTCTCGGGTAAAAATAACATTCGGTTTGTAAGACCGATGTTTACTATGCTGTTATATTTTTTAAAGGTATGTTGGCGTGCGTGTGAATTTTTATATAACGTAATAATTTATAAATAACCAAAATCATGAATTACGAAGGTGAGGAAAAATAAAAGGAAGATGATGAAGATGAACAATATCTCCAAAAATTTTATTTGATAAAATTGTTGCTGATTCTTAGGTGGAAATTGAAGAAGATAATATGGATGATATCTGACATGGAAACATAAAACCCATCTCCTAACATGGAAACTTTTGGACTATTGTAATTGCAAGAAAAATTGAAGAACAAAATACATATTATGATTATGCCAAAATTTCCACAATTTCTTATGTTTGGAACATGCAAAGTGTATTTTTGTGAAGAATTTGTAAGGAATTTCGAAGACGGATATTAATGCAATAAGATTTGTTCGTAGAGTCTGCATGTCATGATTACTGGTATAATAGTTTTTATTATACAGGGTGTCCAGGATAACTTTTCAAACATGGAGGTCTCCAGAACTATTTATGAGATACGAAGCTGGTTAAAATAGGTAAAGGTTGATCCATTAGACCATTTTTGTAGGGTTTTGTTATTTGAGAAAAAATGCATAGGTCACTAGATATTAGCGAAAATGTAAATTTTGGAGTTTTTTATTTTTGTAAATATCTTCCAAATTTGAAATAATGCTGGATTTTAATTTGCACATCTTTAAGGCACTTTTTATTTTCTCTCCAATGGCGATGCTGAATTTGTTGCAATGAAACAAATCATATCATGTATTTTTTACACAAAATTATAAATAATAAAATCGATCATTCAAGTCTGTTATCACCTATTAATTTACACGTCCCGAGTATAGTTGTTGTAACTCTAGACACAACTAAATATTTAGAGCACAACAATGCAATTGACAAGTTTACAATGGATATGTTTACTTGTTTTATGTGACCTACAAAAAGGTCATTGTTGCAAATTCGTAAAATTTTTGTTATATCTACTATAATTTATATTTCGTCTTGAATTTATATTTCCACTTAAATTCGTAAATACAAAGTTCTAATGCGAGTTACATATATTTGTACGCGCTGCATTAAAACAGGGAAATAAATAACTAATCCGTTTACTTGTTGTCCAGTGTACAAATAATTATCAGAAATTATATAATTTAAAAATAACCCATCTGACTTTTAGGAAAAAATCAGTATAAAAATCTAATTATTATTTTTTTTTCATGCGAAAAACACAAAACAATTACACTAATTCCCTCCTTTTATAAAAACAATCGGTGATCATTTCCATGACTAACTCAATTCCCTCCGTGCTCTCGCTTCCCAATTGCTGCTGTCTTGTTTCCGTCACCAACTGGATTCATTTAAAAGTTCCCGGAAATTAGAATCGTAGCCTTGGTAATCGCTTCGGTCTCCTGAAATTTATAACACGCTCGTTGGCACTAAAACAGAAATATGGAGACGCAGTAGGTACGCAGTGGAAAAAAATATTTAAATTGAAATAAGAAGTAAAATAATTTTCATACGGCAAAAACTTCACTAGTTTCAATAACAATTTTACTTTTCGGTTAGGCCCCAAGACCGACATCGGTCACTGCTCCAAGTACACGACCGGAATGCATATAGTTGGTTAATTTAAAATGACCAAAGACCAAAATCACAAGATATTTGTGCGTTAGGTTAGGCAGACGCATTTCACTGTTATTGAAGCTCATCAGTGTAGTGCACTGTAGCCTCTAGGAGACAATGACTAGGTTGAGTCTACGGATGATAAACCATTTGCAGTCATCATATCATTTTGGAATAGTTTATCATCAGGTCACTCAACCTAGTCATTGCCTGCTAAAGGCTACAGTTCACCACATTGATGAGCGTAACGCATCTGGTTGTTTTGGTTGAGTCTCTGATAAATGACAGAGGTTGATTCAGAGACTGATATCATGTGAAACGTATCAAGTATGATTACTACTTTTTGGTGTAAGAAGATATGGAATTATATTTCTGGCTTAGCAGGAGGCGAAATCATTGTTGATTTTTTAAATGGAATGGTAGGTAAATACTTATATTTTACATTTTCGGAAAGAATTTTAAGTTAGCATAACATTGATGTCAAATACTTGCATTTTCAGTAAATAATAACGTAGTTGCCAATTTTTAAAAATTATGATATTTATTTGTATTATCAGTTTGCCATAACATTTGTGCTTTCGTTGTAAGAGGATCAATTTTGACGTTTACCTGATGTAGTATTTCTTTCAATTATTTCGAATAATTTGAATAGTCTAAATTTAAAAAAGAGTAAAATTACATAATGTAATATTATTACAACTGTTGCTTATATTTTTACGTGAAAATATACATATATTTTCCGCCGATTGGCATTGAAAGTATGATTTTACTGATAGTTGCTAGGCAATAATCTTAATACATCAGGGAGCGAAATGAATAAATTGTTTCTAGGTGCATTTAAAAATACGAGAGTGCAGCTTGAAAGCTCCAATGCACCTAAGGGAAAATAGTAATCTCTCCTAGGGTTTATTTTTGACATATTTTCTCCCTAGGGGCAAGACATTTTACTTCTGTCATGATCTTTACATCAAATATATAGAGTTCTACTCTTGATGGTAAGAGAAATTAATTTTTTTCCCTCCGGCAGAGAAATTATAATTTTACTGCCTGGCTAAATAGGCTAAATTGAAAGATTCGGCTTAGTCCCGTTCTTGAAACGCCTCTGGCTGCAACTTTTTTGCCGTAATTGGCTATGCAACTGGGTTATATACTTGGATATTTAAATTGTATAATATATATATATATATATATATATATATATATATATATATATATATATATATATATATGAAATATTCTTTACTTCAATTTGTGGGTCAATGTGTTAATATTTATAAATTGTGTTCATCGGTTTTTTTAGTTCCCGTAGCAACCTAGCTACTTGATTTAAGCCCGGTATTTTCACTTCCGATTAAAGTCTCGATTAGGTATTCTTTAAATATATTTATTCTATGTTTATCCAACGAATAATTCCATTCAGTCTTTTCACACATTTTACACAAACAAATAGCTATCTGTCGAATAACTTGAATGTTCATGGATTGGTAGCATTGCAGATTGAATATGTGTTAGTATAAAAGGATGGAGTTTAGCGTAGCCACGTTAAGCAGACAATAATAATGAAATGTGTCAATTTCTTTTGAATCCCTAGTTGTCAAACCTTTGTTTGTCATCTTTAATGTTTCCATATTCTTCTACATTTTAGCCCCGCCGAAAGACTGTATTTTAACAAGTATACTATCTAATTCAGCAAGCATATGTGGTAAACGATATATGTATATTGTAAAATTATCCTTGTATTTTTAATATATTCCTTTCAGTTCGAAATAAATGTTTGTCATTGTATTCAACAAAAAAAGTATCCAAAATTCGAAAATATTTTAGCAGTGTCAAATATCAAGATATTTATAATGATTTACCTATATTCACTGGTTGAAATCAAATACGATCGTCAATATGTAAAAATAAATTAAAAACACTTTGTTTTCATGATTAGAATCTGTCAAAAAATTCTTTTATGTATGTGGTTATGTCGCCATATGATGGTGTGTGATCGATTTCTCAAGTTATTTATTACTTCATAGTAAAAAATATGATTATAAGCATAAAAAATATTTAATAATATATTCAATTTGTTACATATCTGCACTATATGGAAATATATTGAACTTACGAATAAACAGGTTATTCGCTACCCAACTATCGAATAATTTATTTAGCAAATAACAATTGTTATTCTTTCGAATAAATTTATTTGCAAGTGAAAAGATAACAAAAATATTTATCCGGAGGATAAATTTATGTAAATCTTTATTCGTAGTGAAAATACCGGCCCTTAATAGCATATCTAAACGTAGCTAGATCGTTACATACACCCCACTTCTCCCTTTGACAAAAACAGAATATTATTACTTGGTTAGTACATATAAAACAGTATATGATAAATATACAGGGTGTTGACAGAGACATCGGAACATAGGACTTTAACATGTAAAATCATATTTGCGTAATTTACTGCTTCCCTAATATTAGATAAAAATGTTTCAAATAAAAGTTGTAGAGCTTAAAATCAATAAACAAAATAAATTTTACATGCTTTGTAATCGTAGAAATTTAGTATGAATATGTCGAAAATCACCCTAACAATAGTAATAGCCATTAAATTAAAACAGATAAATTAACAAATGCTTGCCGTTTTACAATTCAACTTTAGATCTATTAAGCTTCATTCACTGCTACTTTTTTAATGTATAACGTTAATACATAATGCTAATAGATAATGCTTAACGAAGTTTGTTATATGGCAACGCACAGGACCATTCACAGCTAGTTTTAATATTAACGCACAATGCATAGCAACAAATGTTTGCAATCTCCAAACTTTTATGCACTACGCATTATGAATTAAGTAAATTTGTGACAGATGTCAAAATAAATTTTCGAAAAATTTAAAATCTTTAATTTCGAAGAAAACAAATAGCTGCATCTAGTGCTATATTTGTAATATCGTGCTCAAATAAAAATAAACAAGGAAATACGCTTCAGCAATCCTTTTCTGCCATGATAAACTTCAATTTTGACAGGTAATTTGAATAAATACAGATGGCAACTATTAATTAATTTTTTTTGAAGACAATGCTATGTTTTTCTTAACCTTACGCATTAACACATTAGCACTACGTGTTATGTCTTATGCATTATCATTACGCATTAAAAAAGTAGCTGTGAATGTAACTTTAATTTAAATAAATATTTTTTTACTTTGGCAGAAATTACAAATAATAATAAACAAAAATTAACCTAGATATTGATTTGACACATACAAATCCAATTTTTTGTTATACATCATACATACTTGTTTGGTTAAATTTTTTACCCAGTTGTTAAAATAAAATTAATTTTTTTTATTAATTCTAATGTAAAATTTTATGCTGTGTAACATTTATTTGAAACTCTTTCACTTAAAATAATTTAGAAAATATAAAATAACGAAAGTATGATTAAAGTATTTTAAAGTCTCATATTCCGGTGGTCAACACCCTATATAAACATTAAGCATTAACAATGAAGGTATTACCAATAAGAAATATTTATTACAGTTGCACTATTCCTTCTTCAATTTATTTGCTGGTGCAGTAGGTGCAAAGGAAATATGTGTTTGTTTGGTTTTTGTATCCTTTATAAATGCAGGTTTCAATCTGTTTATTGAGACTGTGAGTCATTTTTCGAAGTAATTGTGAAGGTTTAAAATTTCCAAAGTCAGATATCGCCAAAAGGGTATTCAAATTTTGCATTTTAGAAGGTGTTGATCTCTATATTAAAGCGTCCTTATGGTTATATACAATGGATTAATGTTTGGTTGTTCGAGGATCAGACCTTGAACTTCTATTGCTTGTTCAGAATATAGCGCAACAATCAAAGCATTGTTTAAAAAACTCCTAACTCGGAGTAGGTTATGAACAAAGAAGCGTTTTGTCAATTTAAAAAATATTAAATTAAATGTAAATTTACATGAGATGTCAAAAATGTTATCCAAAAAAGCAAAGTTTTTCTTCTTGAACCTAATTTTAGAAATGGAAACAAAATAGATAACGGCGAATGTCAATATACTGTATCCTTGATTATTGTTCTTTCTCCTTAAAATTACATTTCAAGATCAATTTTAACATCTTGACTTTTAAATTGCATAATGATTAGACTTACTTTTCTCTGTTCATAGCCTACTCTGAGGTAGGAATTTTATTGAACACACTGGCTAGTACCACAAACCTTGTTTTAACTAAAACGCTGTTTTAGGAAATGTCAAATTTAAATTTCAATATTTAATATCACCTTTATGTTTAAAGAACGATTATTTAAAAAATACTTATTTTAATACAAACTAAGCTCTGCTTTAAAATTGTATTTTGATAAATTTAATACTATTTATTAATATTATTATTATTAAATAAAGAAATTTAACGTTTCTGAAAACAGCGTTTTAGTTAAAACAAGGCTTGTCGTACCAGCCAATGTATTTACTAATTTCTGTAGTTAATACGTAGACTTCTAAAAATAATTTCAATTTGCGCAAAAAAAGTATGGATGTTCTGAAGTATACTCGGGTAGCTTAACTGAAGTAGTTTCGGAGATTTCCGGTAGTTGAACTATTGAATCGGAAGTGTCGTCGTTCGTCGGTAAAATGTCCACCGGAAGTACGTTGCGGCCTATTTTCGGGGAGTCACCAATTTGTAACGTCGTAAGTCTATTTGATAGTAATTGACTAATAAATTGGGTTATAAAATGTATATTTGGATATTTAAATTGTCTAAGTAGGACAATATGAAATATTATTTACTTCAATTTATGTGTTTTCATTTTCAATATTTACAAACAACTGATTTGTTTTGGTCAATTCGTCTTTTTTGTTCTCCTAGTGATCTAGCTACTTGATTTATTAACATATCCAAACGCAGCTAGATTCCTACAGAGTAACATGACAAATATATATCTCAAATATATTCGATATTGTTTTCCGCATTTTTTCGTTTGTAAATTTATCTTTATTTATTGCAAAATGATGTCGCCACTACACTGTCATGATGTATATAATTGTGATTCATTAGTTACTGACATTGTTTTTCAAGCATAAAATCAAGAAGAAGAAATATGTGCAATTGTCAAGTTGTCAAAGAGTGATAATAAGAAAATGTTACAAGTTTTTATATTTTAAAAGTCTTCTGTAGTCATCTAACTTTATTCTGCATTTTTCTGTCAATTTTTGGGTGGTTAAGGTCAATAAACCGTGGCTTAAGTGTTACATGTACTATATTTTTCTATTTTCAGCGAGATAACCTTTAAAATCTAAACAAAACAATATAAATTCCCATCACAAAACATGATACATCAAAATAATATATTTGAATTCTTAAGTTTAGTCAGAAATAGAAATTCGTAATAAACAGTAAAGACAATATTTCTGTAACTCAAATAAGAATTGTTTTTTGAAAAAAACTTTCTGTGAATCTACAAAACATAAATTACATGAATGGACACAGTTTCTATTAATATCTACTCGTAAATTGAAAAAAAAATTTTTTAATTAGGTTTATTCACAATTATTATAATAATATTTCTAAGCTTGTAGAGGTTGAAAATTCGTCATTCCTAACTGCTATATCAATCTCATGTGTGGAAAATGACTGTTCAAGCTTTCCCCACGACTGGAAAATATTTATAAAGTGTTGTTTAGTGACACTGCCATGCATTTCCATATTAAAGTAGGCTAAAGTAGATGTCAAAATTATTAATATAATTAAAAGTTATAACAACTCTGATTTATTTTGATAACTATTGATTTAACAATAAGATGCTTATGAGAAAATAGTAAACATACCTCGGTTGGAGGTTCATCACAACCTCGCGCTGTATCTGACTACGACTCTTCGCCTTTCGCTAAGTTATATATGCCCTCGCCTGTAATACAACATATACTAAATGTTTATGTGATATACTTATATAATTTTAGTTTTAAATTCAATGTTTTTAACCATTAAATCAATTTCAAAATATCAAATATTATTTAACAATTAAAAATATATTTTCAAATATAGAGCGTGCCAAAATATTCGAATAAATAATTTGAAATATAGTATTAATACTAATTATAATCTGTCTAATGATATTTATTTTTTATACCACATCCGTTATATTTTTAGTCGAGTAGTGTACAAAAATTACTAGTGCGTACAATCGTACATACACATTTGAAATGCATATAAAACTTTCAAAGGAAGAACTTGCAATGAATTTGAAATCATATGAAAGTCAATTAAAGTATAATTATTACAAATACACACAAGTAAATACAAAAAATAAATATCGCGTACAACCAATAAATTTATGTCTGCAACAAATTAAAGGCAGATATAAATGTCTTTATTTGTTTATACTCAGTTTTATATTTTTTTCTAATGTAGTGTACAAGTCCGCCCTAGCGACTATTACATATTATTTGCTTTGGAATTTTTCTATTTGAACTGTAATGTTATGTTTTCTTGCAATATTTATTAGATGGATGTTAAAGTTATGCTTTGGACAATCGGATGACACAAAAAGTCAAGGTTAGAACTTTTGTGAAGAACTGTGTGTTCTAAGAAAAATATTCTATTAGTAGGTGTCCTCCAATAGTTTGTGTGGGAAACTAGGAGTTGTCTCGAGTTTTCTGTATGAGACGAGCCGGAAAGTTAAGGTTTGAGATTCACTGGTTTCTTCTCTTGGAGAGTAAATAGTCAAAACTCTTCTTGTTTTTTTGTTGTCTTACTTCGCGTGGTGTTGTCTTGTTGTATTTCACTGTTCAGTTCTTTGCCTTTGTATCTTAGATTGAGTTTCGTATTTCTATGTGAATTGGCCGATTAAATTGTACTGCGAGTACGGATCTCTCATCGTAATGTGATTTTGTATTGTTGTGTGTTTTACCCATTTAAATAATTTGGTTTTGTATTATTTGTGAATCAGCATTGATAAATATTTGAATCAAGCGCGCTTGCATGAACCGACCTTGAACCTTCGTGCGCATACGTGAATTTTTTCCCCGTCTGTCGATTCGAAAGCCACGGATAACAGATGGCAGTACTGGACTTATCCCAATAGGGAAAATATTATTTTATATATGCATTAAACAGATTCGCTATTGTTTAATATTTAATATTATTAATTGAGAGTGAAATATAAAAAATGTTTATAAGTTTTAGCAGATATATACATTTTTTTAAATTGGGCTGCACATCCTATGGTTGAAGGAGAAACCATATATAGTGGTAAAACGAAATGTAAATTTTAGGTTGGTTAACATTTAAAGCTGGACACATAATATGTTGTGGCTATAAAATTAATACAACTAATTATGTAGAAATTAGTGGTTTGTGTTTACAAAGTTTAAACTTTAAAGAGCACCACAATATAAAAAATTATTTTAAAGCTCTCCGATGGAAATGTGTTTGAAGTTGTGAGACTGGCCAAGGTGCGAAAAGCAAACATGTTGCGTGCATGTTAATTAATTACAAAGGTTAAATTTGAAGCAATGTGATTTTGTTATTTATATTTCATATGATGACACTTGTTTTATTGTAAATGTTGATTTCAATTTCAGGTTTCGAACAACATTGAATTATCAAGTTAAAATATATTTATTGAATTTATTAAAATAAATATATTTTAACGAATTTTACAGAGACCAAGATAGAGTAGTTTCTTTTGTAAAATAAATAAATAGAATTTGAATATATTAACTAGAGAGCAAATAAATCATATGCATAAGGTACAAACATGAAATCTAATTTCGATTAGTATTAGATCCTACAAAAGAATTATATAATTATCGATAAAACTATTTTTCAAGTACTTACTTGGGTAAAAATCACTTGGCATAAAATGTTATGAACAAAACATTACAACAACAATAACAAAAACGTATATAGTGTAATTTCTGTCCCATTTTTAATGCAATTTGCCACTTCTTATTTAATATTTTATTTTTCGGAAAATAATGAAAGGATATATTTTCCTACAGAACAGTACCTTTTAGATTTACTTGTCATTTTAATTAAAATATATCCACCTATTAACACTATCACTCTACAATGGCACAATGTATTCCCGACTGGTACACTTTCAATTTTTCAACTGAACAACTTGATTTTTAGATTTTAATTTAATAAGAAGTTGGTTTGTAATTGGTCAACTTTACAATCCCTAAGTTTTACAACTCGATTGATAGAGCAAAATAAATTTTAGATTATAATTTCTTTCAGTTATCTTTAACATACCATGAACTATGGCACATTACTTACATAACATCCTGTAAGTATATATATATATATATATTTATATATATATATATATATATATATATATATATATATATATATATATATATATATATATATATATATATATATATATATATATATATATATATATATATACTATTTTATTGCCCAATAATTAAAATTACGTTTCTTACTTTAAAATATACATCCTATATTTCAGGAGGTCAATCGACTATGTGAAGATTTAAACCCTCAACTTCGCGGCAGTTTATGTTCATTAGAGAAATGTAGGAAAACCCACAGACCGATATGTTAGTCTCAGAGGTAGGATTAGGGCAGGTGTCTGAATTTGGTGTAGGTTTGTGAAACTGACACATTGAACGACCTTAAATTAACTGTCTGGCTTCTGACTCCAATTATTTTAATAAGATAGCCCTGTTGACAAGGGTTAGAGAATAGTTTATACTTTAAAATCTACGAATCGCAAATGAATGTTTTTTTATTATTGAAATTTGTACTATTAAACATTCATTTAGTTCTTTTAAAAAAAAAGATATTCTATTTGAAATCGTCTGTAAAGTGTCCAAAATCATCATTAAAAGTTCAGATATCGGTACTCAAGTAATCCTATATACGATTTCATTCAAATGCAATGTTGCCAACCTTATAATAATTATTGTACATATGAGAGAACTTGGGTAGGTATACGATTTACAATAGTAAATATAAAATGACACAAAATATGTACAAGCAGAACGAATTAAATAGTTTCGATGAAGAAATTTGGGATAACACACATAATTTTGAATATTCAATATGATAACAACAATATCCGAAAATTCGCACCACTGAACATAAATTCGTTTGACTGACAGATTTGTGAATATAACCTATAAAATAAATTCCTGGGAGTGTTTTGCTATTAAAACACGTTATTATTTCTGGTGCTGAACAATTAATTCATTATTTTTTACCTTCAACATAAATGTACATAACATAACCGACAAGTCTTTTTCTTCTTCCTCCTTCTACTAATCTTTTTTTTACAATGCACCCAAAACTCCCTAAGATATTATTTTTATTTTCATTTAAATATTTAAATGCCTTCATTTTTTTAATTTTAAAAATTTTTCGATTTCAAATTATATTAGTGATTATATTAATAATAATATTAGTAATAATGATAATATTAGTAATAATAATAGTAATAATAATTATAATAACAATAATAATAACAATAATAATAATAATTATAATAACAATAATAAAAACAATAATAATAACAATAATAATAATAATAATAATAGTAATAATAATGGTAATAATAATAATAATAATAATAGTAATAATAATAATAATATTAATAATAGTAATAATAGTAATAATAATAATAATAATGGTAATA
>OY720455.1:45563307-45675807 GCA_963082715.1 Harpalus rubripes | reverse complement strand
GAAAGACAAAATAAACATCACAGTCGCCAAAGAACACATGTACAATATCTAATACGTATTTAGAGGCAAGAATAAAAATTAAATCCTACAGGAAAATCATAAAATCTGAAACAAGACAATTCCATAATTTTAGATAGTATGTTTTATTCTGTTCTTTTTTTGTAATTCATTTTCTTATTACGTTTAAAATTTTTTCAGATTATACATAATTCGATATCTATCTTAAAACGGTACAGAATTTAATCTGTGTTTAATTTTCTTATACGTTAAAATTATCTATATTAAAATTCTTTTATTCCCAATTATTATATCGTACTAATAAAAAATCTTTTAAATTACATAATCATACAGCATGAGCTAGAAAAGTCATCTTATGATTTTTGCAATCTATCCCCTTATTAACAATCCAAACTTTATTGATATATTTTAAAATTCGTTGTAAAAGTTCAGATCTAATGTAATGTAAGTACTTACTTTTCTGCAGTTTGTAAACTGTTTACTCTAGAATTAAAATATCACATCTTTTAGTTTTGTTTGATTTATTTTTATCTTTAAATTTAGTATTGTGTACTCATATACATGTTACTAATACAGGCTGCGCATTTTAAAAGTTCCCGCCTGAAAACTCATGTTTAGGCAATCCATGATACATTTCATAAGTGACTTGGTTTTTAAAATTTTGTTTTGCTCTTATATCTACTGTGATTATTCGATTTAAAGTACTAATATTAATCAAGTGGCTTATGAAATGTATTTGGTTTTGCTTCTTCTTAAAATTTTAGGCGGGAACATATAAAATGGGCACCCTGTATTATGTTTATATTTATCCTGTAATTGGGACATTTTGTCCTGTTTGCTCGCATAAAATGCACATTTTATTATATGTTTTAATCAGTTCCTACCACGGTGTAGTATCTATAGGTGAGAGTACGAGATGCGTTGACAGAACTAGCAGGTACAAAAGACGCTAACGCGACCCGTTACCATTTGACAGGCGTTTGGCAGTTGGTGTGCCGGTTGCGGTTAAAATAAGTTCGCGTTTAAATAGAAAATGTTGTGCTATAGGATGCACAACAGGGTATGGATCAAATAAAGAGATATAGACCCGAATTTTCATCTCTTGAAGTAACGTTACTTCAGAAGTAGCGCTATTTCGATTTTTTATTTATTTTATTTTATGAATAGATAAGAATAGGTTTCATATTTTTGTAAATGAAACCTATGACATTTGAAATAAATGCTTTTTACAATTTAATTTATTTTTATATCTCTAATTTTAATGTTAAAGTTGACATTTAACAGTTGAAGTAGCGATTTTTCGAAAGTAGCGCTACTTTAAGATGTAAAAATACGGGCCATAGTCTTTTTAAGGTGCCAAAATGTGCGATTTTGTAGCAGCCAGCCATGTTATAACCATAGAAACAGGTACTACGATTAAGAAAATTCTGATTGAAAGATGTCAGTGTCAAGTACATGACATAATGTTTATTTTATAATTTTACTGAAAATATAGAAGCCTTCTGTATGGAATTTGTCCAAAATACATACATAGAACTGACAAAAGATAAAAGGTAATGTATTGCAAATATAAAATATTGTGCGTTATATAGGAATAATTTACTATTTTAAATATTTGTAAAAACCGGGTCGCAAAAAACCTGACATCTAGCAGCATACTGTATGAACTAACCCGGTTATTTAGCCATTCTTTGTAATACATTGTACATCGTGCACTCAGCTATACTACATTTCCGAAATATTACTCACAATTTTATAAAAAAACCAATAGCCGATCGAGCTGTCGTATTTTGACAATTCTCTATGACAGTCCCTGAGAAAACATTTATTGTTTTTCGTATAAAATTGTCAGAAATACAGGGTGTTTCAATTAACTATGTAAGGCTTCGGAGTATAAATTCTAGACACCAACATGAAAAAAAATCCAATATACATTGGTGCTAGAACGCTTCATAACAGAGATACCGAGGATTTATCTTAAATGAAGCGTAATACTGAAATAGAAAATAGTTGGCTGATGGCATTTGTTTAATTCACTTAAAATTTAAATGAGATTTAATTAATTAAAAATTCTACTCATTTCAATCCGATAATTATTTAATTATTACACCTGTTATTTAATATTTTGATAATATTTCTAATACAAAAAGTATTGCCAAGCTCTCTGTATTTAATAAAAATGTAATATTTTAATAATTTACCGTAGTATTTTTAAATAATACTGATTTATTTATTGAATGTAATGGCTTTCATTTTGAACACTTGCTCTGGGATTCTTTTTATAAATAATTATTTATGACCCAATACAAAATAAATAAAACTAACCTATTTCTTGTTTTTTTTTTAAAATAAAATCCTGGGTATCTCTGTTAGTCAGCGTTATAGCACCAATGTTTATTGGGATTTTTCCCCCTTTTGGTATCAGAATTCATACTCCTACGCCTTGCACTCTTATATGAAACACCTGTATATCCTGTTTAGTATTAAATGAAAAGTTTTCTGCATGGCTAAACAATAGAACTTTCAAAATTTTGACATCAACTTGACCGGCTTTTGTTTTTCACATAAAGTTGTCAGAACCATGTCGTGATTAGGATCAAGTGAATTTTTTTCTGCAGGGTTATAACATAGAAGTGTCAACAAATAGACATCTCGGTCGGCTTTTGTTTCTGTATAAAGGTGCTAGAAATATGTCGTGTTTGGTATCAAATGAGAGGTCTGGTTACGAACTTTTAGACACAAGTGTGGAAATTTATGACAGGTTGATTGGCTTTTGTTTTATGCATAAAGTTAATTCGTTTCATAGAAGGGGGAACTGGGGTATCTGACAAGACTGTTGGCGTTACCACTTTGGTTTTAAATTGTGCGTAGACAGATTGGATGTACGTATAAACTATTATAAAACACTATCGGCGGAGCCCTAGGGTAAACTCGGCGAAGCCGAGCTTAGGCTAGTAATAATACTAAACGATCAGATTCACTATCTATAGTTCTATATATCTATATATATATATATATATATATATATATATATTTGAATTCATCACGACGATCGCTCAACTTTAGACAAGGCTACAGCTTAAACGGTTCGACCGATTTTCATGAAATTTGTACCAAGATGTAGGAAATGATTGCCTTCAGGGCCCTTCTAATGGGACGAATTTCTGTAGGATGCATAGTTTTCGAGTAAAAAATTATTAAAGATTGAAAATTGGGACAGAAACAATATTTTTCACAGTAACGATCACAGTTTTCCTTGAAAATTTAAGACGAAGAACGCCATGTTTGTCATGTCATTTCAAACCTTTAAATGGAAATATTTATGAAATGGAGACAATTTGATAGAAGTTTAATTCATAATTATAAATTTTGAGAATGGGCAATTATATCCGCACAGGTAAAAAAGGCCTAAACCATTTTAATTAAAAATTATAAAATTTGACGGTTCATATGTATTTGGACAGTGTTACCAAATGTGTCATAAGTAACTAGGTAAAAAACAAATATTTCTAACTAAACAATATTTTTCACAGTAACGATCACAGTATTCCTTGAAAATTTAAGACGATAAACGCTGTTATGTCAATGTCAGTGATGACAAATTATCAGTTTTCTTCCTTTTAAATGCAATAAAATGTTTAAATAATATGTAATAATTAAAGAAAAGATGATGAATTTAACAAGGTAGGTATATGTAATGATTTTAAGCCATGTTTATTATTATGTTACATATTTTATTTTGTAAATAGAATTTTGGAAAATGTATAAGGAAACACGTCGAAAAGGATCAGAAAGGTAGGAATAATATCACAATCGATGTACAAAATTAAAAAGATAAACATTGTCATGTCATATTTGATATGTTAATGACAAATTATGCATGTATCAATTACTATAACCGATGATATAAAAACAAGTCAATTAAGATGGTACGATCACGTACAGCAAATGAGTAATGGCAAAACACATACCACAGTAAACTCCTAGCGGCAAAAAGAAAAGAGGGAGACCTAGAAGGAATTGGGTAGCAGGAGTCCAAGAAGAAATAAGAGAGAATGAAGATCTATGGCAAGACCAGTGGAGAATTCGCATCGGAAGACATGGTACAACGTTATAAACCGATTGTATATATAGGTATATGTAATGATTTTAAGACGTGTACAGGAAAATCATAGTCTGGAACAAGACAATTCAATAATTTTAGATAGTATGTTTTAATCTGTTCTTTTTTTGTAATTCATTTTCTTACATTACGTTTAAAATTATTTCAGATTATACATAATTCGATATCTATCTTAAAACGGTACAGAATTTAATCTGTATTTTATTTTCTTATATTACATTAAAATTATCTATATTAAAATTCTTTTATTCCCAATTATTGTATCGTACTAATAAAAAATATTTTAAATTACATAATCATACAGCATGAGCCAGAAAAGTAATCTTTAATACCTATCATTTTTAACAATCCAAACTTTATTGATATATTTTCAAATTCGTTGTAAAAGTTCAGATCTAATGTAATGTAAGTACTTACTTTTCTGCAGTTTGTAGCTAACTGTTTACTCTAGAATTAAAATATCACATCTTTTAGTTTTGTTTGATTTATTTTTATCTTTAAATTTAGTATTGTGTACTCATATACATGTTACTAATACAGGGTCCGCATTTTAAAAGTTCCCGCCTGAAAATTCATGATTAGGCAATCCATGATACATTTCATAAGTGACTTGGTTTTTAAAATTTTGTTTTGCTCTTATACCTACTGTGATTATTCGATTTAAAGTACTAATATTCACCAAGTGGCTTATAAAATATATTTGGTTTTGCTTATTCTTAAAATTTCAGGCGGGAACATATAAAATGGTCACCTTGTATTATGTTTATATTTATCCTGTAATTTCTTCCTGTTTGCTCGCATAAAATGCGCAGCATTTGTTCATTTCATTATATGTTTTCATCAGTTCCTACCACTGTGTAGTATCTATAGGTGAGAGTACGAGATGCGTTGACATAACTAGCTGGTACAAAAGAAGCTAAACGCGACCCGTTACCATTTGACAGGCGTTTGGCAGTTGGTGTGCCGCAGTGTGTCGGTTGCGGTTAAAATAAGTTCGCGTTTAAATAGAAAATGTTGTGCTATAGGATGTACAACAGGGTATGGATCAAATAAAGAGATATAGACCCGAATTTTCACCTCTTGAAGTAACGTTACTTCGGAAGTAGCGCTATTTCGATTTTTTATTTATATAATTTTATGAGTAGATAAGAATAGGTTTCATATTTTTGTAAATGAACCCTATGACATTAGAAATAAATGCTTTTTGCAATTTAATTTATTTTTATATCTCTCATTTTAATGTTAAAGTTGACATTTGACAGTTGAAGTAGCGATTTTTCGGAAGTAGCGCTACTTTAAGATGTAAGAATACGGACCATAGTCTTTTTAAGGTGCCAAAATGTGCGATTTTGTAGCAGCCAGCCATGATATAACCATAGAAACAGGTACTACGATTTAGAAAATTCTGATTGAAAGATGTCAGTGTCAAGTACATGACATTATGTTTATTTTATAATTTTACTGAAATTATAGAAGCCTGTTGTATGGAATTTGTATAAAATACATACATAGAACTGACAAAAGATAAAAGGTAATGTATTGAAAATATAAAATATTGTGCGATATATAGGAATAATTTACTATTTCAAATATTTTTGTAAAAACCGGGTCGCAAAAATCCTGCCATCTAGCGGCATACTGTATGAACTAACCCGGTTATTTAGCCATTCTTTGTAATACATTATACATCGTGCACTCAGCTATAGATACTACACTTCTGAAATATTATTGACAATTTTATGCAAAAAAGAATAGCCGATCGAGCTGTCGTATTTTTGACAATTCTCTATGACAGTCCATGAGAAAACATTTCTTGTTTTTCGTATAAATTTGTCAGAAATACAGGGTGTTTCATGTAACTATGTAAGGCTTCGGAGTATGAATTCTAGACACCAACATGAAAAAAATCCCAATAAACATTGGTGCTAGAACGCTTCATAACAGAGATACCGAGGATTTATCTTAAATGAAGCATAATACTGAAATAGCAGAAAATAGTTGGCTGATGGCATTTGTTTAATTCATTTAAAATTTAAATGAGATTTAATTAATTAAAAATTGCACTTATTTCAATCCGATAATTATTTAATTATTACACCTGTTATTTAATATTTTGATAATATTTCTAATACAAAAAAGTATTGCCAAGCCTTCTGTATTTAATGAAAATGTAATATTTTAATAATTTACCGTAGTATTTTTAAATAATACTGATTTATTTATTGAATGTAATGCCTTTCATTTTAAACACTTGCTCTGGGATTCTTTTTATAAATAATTATTTATGACCCAATACAAAAATAAATAAAAATAACCTGTTTCCTGTTTTTATTATTTTATTTTAATAAAATCCTGGGTACCTATCTCTGTTAGAAAGCGTTATAGCATCAATGTTTATTGGGATTTTTCCCCCTTTTGGTATCAGAATTCATACTCCAAAGCCTTGCACTCTTATATGAAACACCTGTATATCCTGTTTGGTATTAAATGAAAAGTTTTCTGCATGGCTAAACTATAGAACTTTCAAAAATTTTACATCAACTTGACCGGCTTTTGTTTTTTACATAAAGTTGTCAGAACCATGTAGTGATTAGGATCATGTGAATTTTTTTCTGCAGGGCTGTAACATAGAAGTGTCAACAAATAGACATCTCGGTCGGCTTTTGTTTTTGTATAAAGGTGCTAGAAATATGTCGTGTTTGGTATCAAATGAGAGGTCTGGTTACGAACTTTTAGACACAAGTGCGGAAATTTATGACAGGTTGATTGGCTTTTGTTTTATGCATAAAGTTAATTCGTTTGATAGAAGGGGGAACTTGGGTATCTGACAAGACTGTTGGCGTTACCACTTTGGTTTTAAATTGTGCGTAGACAGATTGGATGTACGTATAAACTATTATAAAACACTATCGGCGGAGCCCTAGGGTAAACTCGGCGAAGCCGAGCTTAGGCTAGTCTATAATACTAAAAGGTCAAGCCCCCCAAAATTCATCACGACGATCGGGAAATTTTTAGACAAAGCTACAACTGAAACGGTTTCAGCGATTTGGATGGAATTTGCTTTAAATAGTAGAGAATAAATCAACTTAGGGCCTTTGATATGTCTCTTATTTTTACTGTGCATAGTTTTTGTGGAAAAAATTATTAACTGGTCAAAATTCTTACATTAAAATAATAAATCAAAGTTCTCTGTACTGATGTCAAATGTACAAAATCAGAGAATACAGGCTAATTATTTGAATTGAGTATGCGTGAAAATTTTTAAGAAGACAGTCTAAAAAGTTATGTGTCATTTTGAATCCATTTTAAATACATTAAATTTATTGTATTTGATTATTTTAAATAAAAATTATTTATTTTTGTACCTCTCTGCTTATTATTATTTATTATTATTATTTATTATTATTATTATTATTATTATAATTATTATTATTATTATCATCAGATATAATTTTTTATGTTCTTTTATTATTATTATTATTTTAATAAATATTTACCTATATCTGACTTCATTCATTTCATATTAATTACGTATTTTATAACAAAATTACATTGTTTTAACAATAAAATTAATTTATTATTATTTTTTATCTCTATTTAGTATATTACATAGTTTTAAACAATATTATACAATTTTGTATGAATAAAATTTAAACTGTTCCACACATTTTGGAATATATCGCCAATATGACTTATTATACATCAAAACGGACTGCTTTTTACCTATCTATGACTTGAAACGATTATCATATTTTTTAAATCACGCATTTGTGACTTAAAAAGCCGTTTTACATCCTATATACTAAACGATTAGATTCACTATCTATATTTATATATTTGAATTCATCACGACGATCGCCCAACTTTAGACAAGGCTACAGCTTAAACGGTGCGACCGATTTTCATGAAATTTGTATCAAATTGTAGGAAATGATTGGCTTCATGGCCCTTCTAATGGGACGAATTTCTGTAGGATGTATAGTTTTCGAGTAAAAAATTATTAAAGATTGAAAATTGGGACAGAAACAATATTTTTCACAGTAACGATCACAGTTTTCCTTGAAAATTTAAGACGAAGAACGCCATGTTTGTCATGTCATTTTGAACCTTTAAATGGAAATATTTATGAAATAGAGACAATTTGAAAGAAGTTTAATTCATAATTATACATTTTGAGAATGGGCAATTATATCCGCACAGGTAAAAAAGGCCTAAACCATTTTAATTAAAAATTATAAAATTTGACGGTTCATAATGTACTTGGACAGTGTTACCAAATGTGTCATAAGTAACTAGGTAAAAAACAAATATTTCTAACTAAACAATATTTTTCACAGTAACGATCACAGTTTTCCTTGAAAATTTAAGACGATAAACGCTGTTATGTCAATGTCAATGATGACAAATTATCAGTTTTCTTCATTTTAAATGCAATAAAATGTTTAAATAATATGTAATAATTAAAGAAAAGATGATGAATTTAACAAGGTAGGTATATGTAATGATTTTAAGCCATGTTTATTATTATGTTACATATTTTATTTTGTAAATAGAATTTTGGAAAATGTATAAGGAAACACGTCGAAAAGGATCAGAAAGGTAGCAATAATATCACAATCGATGTACAAAATTAAAAAGATAAACATTGTCATGTCATATTTGATATGTTAATGACAAATTATGCATGTATCAATTACTATAACCGATGATATAAAAACAAGTCAATTAAGATGGTACGATCACGTACAGCAAATGAGTAATGGCAAAACACAAACCACAGTAAACTCCTAGCGGCGAAAAGAAAAGAGGGAGACCTAGAAGGAATTGGGTTGCAGGAATCCAAGAAGAAATAAGAGAGAATGAAGATCTATGGCAAGACCAGTGGAGAATTCGCATCGGAAGACATAGTACAACGTTATAAACCGATTGTATATATAGGTATATGTAATGATTTTAAGACGTGTACAGGAAAATCATAGTCTGGAACAAGACAATTCAATAATTTTAGATAGTATGTTTTAATCTGTTCTTTTTTTGTAATTCATTTTCTTACATTACGTTTAAAATTATTTCAGATTATACATAATTCGATATCTATTTTAAAACGGTATAGAATTTAGTCTGTATTTTATTTTCTTATATTACGTTAAAATTATCTATATTAAAATTCTTTTATTCCCAATTATTGTATCGTACTAATAAAAAATATTTTAAATTACATAATCATACAGCATGAGCCAGAAAAGTATTCTTTAATACCTATCATTTTTGAAATAAAATGTGAAAAATTGTCAGCCACCGGGATTCGAACCCGAGACCCCTATCTTGCCGGGACAAATATACAAACTGTTAACTCATTGTTAATATTAGAATTTGGTCTGGTAGGGCCTTGAGTAAATTAGGACATCGTTCACTAGATGTTTAAATGCAGTGGTAGCTTAGCAACCCCACATCTAATCATGTGACGATTAATAATATCCTCAACAGTAATACGACTTTAAAAGTGAAAGATTGTTCAGCCATCGAGAGGAGAGCAGCCAATAGCTTAGTTGGTAAGAGCACTGTCCCGGCAAGATAGGGGTCTCGGGTTCGAATCCCGGTGGCTGACAATTTTTCACAATTTATTTCAAGTATACAAACTGTTAACTCATTGTTAATATTACCTATCATTTTTAACAATCCAAACTTTATTGATATATTTTCAAATTCGTTGTAAAAGTTCAGATCTAATGTAATGTAAGTACTTACTTTTCTGCAGTTTTTAACTAACTGTTTACTCTAGAATTAAAATATCACATCTTTTAGTTTTGTTTGATTTATTTTTATCTTTAAATTTAGTATTGTGTACTCATATACATGTTACTAATACAGGGTCCGCATTTTAAAAGTTCCCGCCTGAAAATTCATGATTAGGCAATCCATGATACATTTCATAAGTGAGTTGGTTTTTAAAATTTTGTTTTGCTCTTATACCTACTGTGATTATTCGATTTAAAGTACTAATATTCACCAAGTGGCTTATAAAATGTATATGGTTTTGCTTACTCTTAAAATTTCAGGCGGTAACATATAAAATGGGCACCTTGTATTATGTTTATATTTATCCTGTAATTTTGTCCTGTTTGCTCGCATAAAATGCGCAGCATTTGTTCATTTCATTATATGTTTTCATCAGTTCCTACCACGGTGT
Source organism: Harpalus rubripes (assembly GCA_963082715.1). Taxonomy (NCBI): domain Eukaryota; kingdom Metazoa; phylum Arthropoda; class Insecta; order Coleoptera; family Carabidae; genus Harpalus; species Harpalus rubripes. The sequence continues at coordinate 45,665,476 of OY720455.1, read as the reverse complement.
AGTATCTATAGGTGAGAGTACGAGATGAGTTGACATAACTAGCTGGTAAAAAAGAAGCTAACGCGACCCGTTACCATTTGACAGGCGTTTGGCAGTTGGTGTGCCGCAGTGTGTCGGTTGCGGTTAAAATAAGTTCGCGTTTAAATAGAAAATGTTGTGATATAGGATGTACAACAGGGTATGGATCAAATAAAGAGATATAGACCCGAATTTTCACCTCTTGAAGTAACGTTACTTCGGAAGTAGCGCTATTTCGATTTTTTATTTATATAATTTTATGAGTAGATAAGAATAGGTTTCATATTTTTGTAAATTAAACCTATGACATTAGAAATAAATGCTTTTTACAATTTAATTTATTTTTATATCTCTCATTTTAATGTTAAAGTTGACATTTGACAGTTGAAGTAGCGATTTTTCGGAAGTAGCGCTACTTTAAGATGTAAGAATACGGACCATAGTCTTTTTAAGGTGCCAAAATGTGCGATTTTGTAGCAGCCAGCCATGCTATAATCATAGAAACAGGTACTACGATTTAGAAAATTCTGATTGAAAGATGTCAGTGTCAAGTACATGACATTATGTTTATTTTATAATTTGACTGAAATTACAGAAGCCTGTTGTATGGAATTTGTATAAAATACATACATAGAACTGAGAAAAGATAAAAGGTAATGTATTGAAAATATAAAATATTGTGCGATATATAGGAATAATTTACTATTTCAAATATTTTTGTAAAAACCGGGTCGCAAAAAACCTGACATCTAGCGGCATACTGTATGAACTAACCCGGTTATTTAGCCATTCTTTGTAATACATTATACATCGTGCACTCAGCTATAGATACTACACTTCCGAAATATTATTGACAATTTTATGCAAAAAAGAATAGCCGATCGAGCTGTCGTATTTTTGACAATTCTCTATGACAGTCCATGAGAAAACATTTCTTGTTTTTCGTATAAATTTGTCAGAAATACAGGTTGTTTCATGTAACTATGTAAGGCTTCGGAGTATGAATTCTAGACACCAACATGAAAAAAATCCCAATAAACATTGGTGCTAGAACGCTTCATAACAGAGATACCGAGGATTTATCTTAAATGAAGCATAATACTGAAATAGCAGAAAATAGTTGGCTGATGGAATTTGTTTAATTCATTTAAAATTTAAATGAGATTTAATTAATTAAAAATTCCACTTATTTCAATCCGATAATTATTTAATTATTACACCTGTTATTTAATATTTCTAATACAAAAATCTGATGTGGCCAACACATAACCTCTCGCCAGATATTTTACCTGGTTGTACGCATAAAACGAAAAATATTTTTAAATACAAATACATATATTCATGTCTCACTACAAAATAATTATTTTAATATAAATTATGTACAATACATACATTTTCTTTATATTCAATATCCTGAATTTTTTTCTAGTTTCCTTTTCTTTTTCTTTTATTCGTCATTCTTTAGCAAATTCCTTTTATATTCTTTTGTAGGTATGTTCTGTTGCGTTGTTGACTTTTTATTTATTTTCATAATCTTCATAATGATGTACGAATATTTTTGACAGTGGCATACAAATATTTTTGACAGTGACATTTATGTGTGAATTACAAACATTTGAATTTCTTGCCTTGAAGTAGTTTGATCTAAGAATTTTTACATCAAATTATTTTATATGCCTTTCTTTATCTCTGAATCTATAGCAGATATAATAATGAATTTATATTTATCGAATAAAGAATTTAACGTTCTTTAATATAAGTATTTATATAAATTTTCGATAAATAATATTTAGATGATTTTTTTCTTGTAACTACTACTTCCGGTTGTCCAATTGTTACCAAAACTGACTCGACTCTTCCTATTATTGTTAGATTGACGAATCTGTAGTTAAAAATGTCTTAAGTCTTATAGTATTTGAGATATAGTGAATCCAACATCCACACACACACACACACATCCACACACACACACACCCACACACACACACACACATACGGACATCATCGTAAAAATGTTATAATCGGATTCTAGGGACCTTAAAACGTGCTTATTCATTAAAATCTGCATATGCGATTTTTAGCATGAATACAATACCTCTCTTAGCGAGAGGTAAAAAAGTATTGCCAAGCCTTCTGTATTTAATGAAAATGTAATATTTTAGTAATTTACCGTAGTATTTTTAAATAATACTGATTTATTTATTGAATGTAATGCCTTTCATTTTAAACACTTGCTCTGGGATTCTTTTTATAAATAATTATTTATGACCCAATACAAAAATAAATAAAAATAACCTGTTTCCTGTTTTTTTTTTTTATTTTAATAAAATCCTGGGTACCTATCTCTGTTAGAAAGCGTTATAGCATCAATGCTTATTGGGATTTTTCCCCCTTTTGGTATCAGAATTCATACTCCAAAGCCTTGAACTCTTATATGAAACACCTGTATATCCTCTTTGGTATTAAATGAAAAGTTTTCTGCATGGCTAAACTATAGAACTTTCAAAATTTTGACATCAACTTGACCGGCTTTTGTTTTTTACATAAAGTTGTCAGAACCATGTAGTGATTAGGATCATGTGAATTTTTTTCTGCAGGGCTGTAACATAGAAGTGTCAACAAATAGACATCTCGGTCGGCTTTTGTTTTTGTATAAAGGTGCTAGAAATATGTCGTGTTTGGTATCAAATGAGAGGTCTGGTTACGAACTTTTAGACACAAGTGTGGAAATTTATGACAGGTTGATTGGCTTTTGTTTTATGCATAAAATTAATTCGTTTGATAGAAGGGAGAACTTGGGTATCTGACAAGACTGTTGACGTTACCACTTTGGTTTTAAATTGTGCGTAGACAGATTGGATGTACGTATAAACTATTATAAAACACTATCGGCGGAGCCCTAGGGTAAACTCGGCGAAGCCGAGCTTAGGCTAGTCCTAATACTAAACGATTAGATTCACTATCTATAGTTCTATATATATTTGAATTCATCACGACGATCGCCATCCTTTGAACACCTCTACAGCCTGAATGGTGTGAGCGATTTTTGTGAAATTTACACCAAGTTGTAGGAAATGATTGTCTCGAGTGCCCTTGTAATAACACAAATTTCTGTAGGATGAATAGTTTTCGAGTAAAAAATTATTAAACATTGAAAATTGGGTTAAAAACAATAAAGGTCACAGTAACGATCACAGTTTTCCTTGAAAATTTAAGACGAAAAACGTCATGTTTGACATATCATTTCAAACCTTTAAATGGAAATATTTATGAAATGGAGACAATTTGAAAGAAATTTAATTCATAATCATAAATTTTGAGAATAGGCAACTATATCCGCACAGGTAAAAAAGGCCTAAACCATTTTAATTAAAAATTATAAAATTTGACGGTTCATATGTACTTGGACAGTGTTGCCAAATGTGTCATATAAGTAACTAGGTAAAAAACAAATATTCCTGACTAGACTAATGTGAAGTCCGTACGATAAACGCTGTCATGCCATTTGGCATGTCAATGATGACAAATTATTGGTTTTCATCCTTTTAAATGCAAAAAAAATGTTTCAATAATATGTAACATTAAAGAAAAGATGATGAAATTAACGAGGTAGGTATATGTAATGATTTTAAGCCATGTTTATTATGTTATATATTTTATTATGTAAATAGAATTTTGGAAAATGTATAAGGAAACACGTCGAAAAGGATCAGAATAATTATTAGATATCTACATATTTTAGAGATATTAAACAATAATTTAGTAAATTTTCCATGCCGCATAATGTGGAAAAAACGACCGAAGATGAAAGGCCGGTGGTCGACACAAAAAATTCAAATTTGCGGTGAAAGTAATGTTTAAATATTTTGTGCACCGCACTATTGTTATTAAAAATTAGTGTAGGAGATAAATACTGTATCTGGAATACATTTTTGAAGTCGGAAATGTGATATTTTAACCGTGTCCGAGGTAATTTACAATAAACCATAAATTTTATGACTTTCTATTATTATTATATTCTGTGCTGAGTAAATAATGAAAGTTGGTAAAATATAGTAAACAATGTATGTTGAATTTAGTTTTTAATTTAAACATCTGTAAATTTAATCATGAGTGAGTTCAATATACTATTTTAAATCAGCCAGCTGCCAGGTAACTTAAGTCTGGACACGAAAACGCGGGACAATGTATTAGATTATTAGACTTACTTGTAAAGATTAGATAACAAAGTTAGGTGATCACTGAATAACTTAGTGAATAGCAATACAATATTTAAATAATTCATAAGGTTAACAACAATTGAAATGTTTCCTTTAAAATGTTGTGGTTCAAAAACAATGTACTTTAAATATGTATCATGTAAAATGTCTTTATTACAACAATGCATTATAAAATTATAATCACAACACAGCATTTGTACAAAAATATATGTTGATGACAACAATGGACCTTTTCAATTCAACGGCTATCTCTTTCTATCGCTGCAAATAGTAAGAAAATGGCGCGAACAACTACCAATTGGGCTGTCCAACGAAACGTCAAAAATATTTCAGTCATTAAAATACCGGTATTCTCAGTGAAAATTTGCATCGTTAGACATTTTAACGTCAATAAAAGCTTTTGTAACTTATTTCGATAAGATTTTTTCAAGTTATCTGAGATATTCTCACATTTTACGTCTAAATTTTTTCGAAACACACGTCATAGATCTCTGTTGTTCTTACTATGCGCAGATCCCCATTGCGCATATCTTCTATCTCTTTAAATTGAAAAGGTTCATTATATAGGAGCTCATTCATATTTCAACCCCAAACATCACCATTTTTGTGTTTATTTGAAGATATTTTAAACAGTTCAGGAGTTATGGGGTCCCCAAATGCATGTACTCTTGATTAGTTTCGGCTAAAAATGTGATATTAAAAATGATTCAATCTCACGATTTCTGTTGCAAATAGAGTGTTTTGTCAAAAATTTGACAACGCGGTCTTTCGTTTTTTGGGAAAAGTCAGTCGTGTTAGGTATCAAATGAAATATTTTCTCAAGAGCTGCTATATAGAAATGTCAAAAATTTGACAACTCGATTATCTTTTGTTATATGCACAAAGTTGTCAGAAATATGTCGTGTTTGGTATCTATTAAAATGTTGTAACATGAGCTGCTATGCACAAATGTTAAAAATTTGACAACTCGATCAGAGTTTGTTTATTGCAAAAAATTGTCAGAAATGTGTTGTTCTCGGTATCAAATGAAATGTATTCTCAAGAGGTGTCATGCAAAAATGACAAAAATTTAACAACTCGACCGTCTTTTGTTTTTTTTATAAAGTTGTCAGAAACATGTGTATCAAATGAAATGTTTTTTCTAAAGCTGTCATACAAAAATGTCTAAAATATGACAACTCGATCTTCTTTTGTTTTTTGCAGAAAATTGTCATATATAATATCATAAGTGGTAAATTTTTGCCGGAAAAATTTTCAGATTGTTACGAGAGCCGGTTGCCTAGCAATTTATTGGGTGGCATTGACAAAATAATTCTGAGTTGTCAAACGAGTAATTTTTGATCAATGTCACGAAATAAATTGGCAACAGGCTCGAGTAAAGCAATCGGAAAATTTTTCCAGGTTAAAATTTAACCACGATTGGTATTCGGATGACTATTTCCAAAATAAAAATCAGGTAATTATTTATATAATTTTTTTCTTGACAAAAATCTTGTAAATATTTATTGTGCTTAGAGGTATTAGGTTTCAGTTTGCTTTTTCAACGTTTTAAATAGATTCATGTCCAAATCGACTCGTTTTTAATAAAAACTGATAACACTGAAAATATACAGACTTTGACAGGTATGTAAACAATATGTTTCTAAAACGTCAAGAATTTTTCGCTTATCAAAACTCACTTGTAAAAAGACGACATCTTATTGGCTTAAAGGGTGCGAAAAAACTTCTTTGACGCTGTTTTGTCGAAATGAAATTTGGTAACTAGGTTGAATCCTGAATTTGGATTGGTTTATATATTTATGAGTGAAATAGTCAGAAATATGTAATTTTTGGTATGAAATAAAATGTTTGCTCAACAGCTGTCATGCAGAAATGTCATAAATATGACAACTCGTTCATCTTTTGTTTCTTGCAAAATCTTCTCAGAAATATGTAGTGTTTGGTATCAAATGAAATGTTTTCTCAAGAGCTGTGATGCAGAAATGTTAAAAATATGACAACACAATCGTGTTTTGTTTTGTCTTTAAGTTGTCAGAAATATGACGTGTGTGGTATGAAATGAAATGTATTTTCGGGTGTTGCCATGCAGAAATATTAAAAATATGACAACACGATCGTCTTTTGTTTTTTTCATAAAGTTGTCAGAAATATATCGTGTTTGGTATCAAATGAAATGTTTTCTCAAGAGCTGTCATGCAGAAATGTGAAAAATATGACAACACAATCGTCTTTTGTTTTTTTCTTTAAGTTGTCAGATATATGTCGTGTGTCGTATGAAATGAAATGTATTCTCGGGTGTTGCCATGCAGAAATGTCAAAAAATTTATAACCTAATTGGCTTTTGTCTTTTGCAAATTTTTTCAGAAATATGTAGTGTTCGGTATCAGATGAAATGTTTTCTCAAGAGCTGCCATGCAAAATTGTCAAAATAGTGACAACTCGATCGTCTTTTTTTTCGCAAAAAGTTGTATGTCGTGTTTGTTATCAAATGATTTGTTTTTTAACGAGCTGCCATGCAGAAATTGTAAATTTTGGCAACGCGATCGTCTTTTGTTTTTTGCAAAAAGTTGTAAGATATATGTCGTGCTTGGTAACAAATGAAAAGTTTTCTCACGAGCTGCTATGGAAAAAAGTCAAAAATTTGACAACTTGATCGTCTTTTGTTTTTTGCAAAATATTGTCCGACATATGTCGTGTATGGTATCAAATGAAAAGTTTTCTTAAGGGCTGTAATGCAGATATTTGACAACTCGATCGTCTTTTGTTTTTTTTTTTGCAAAAAGCTGTCGGAAATATGTCGTGTGTGGTATCAAATGGGAGCTCCCCCTTTAAGGGCAATTTGGTTGGGGCAGTTTGGGTGAGCAAATTCGTGGGCAGATTGAGTGAGTAGGAGAGGAGTCAAACCTTTGATAAGACTGTTACCGTTTGCAATTTGGGTTTAAAGTATGTGCAGACAGACTGGATGTACGTAAAGACTATTATAAAACACTATCGGCGCAGCCCTAGGCTGAACTCGGCGAAGCCGAGTTTAGGCTAGTCCTAAATACTATACGATCAGATTCACTATCTATAGTTCTATATATATATATATTTGAATTCATCACGACGATCGCCATCCTTTGAACACCTCTACAGCCTGAATGGTGTGAGCAATTTTCGTGAAATTTGCACCAAGTTGTAGGAAATGATTGTCTCGAGTGCCCTCGTAATAACCAAAATTTCTGTAGGATGCATAGTTTTCGAGTAAAAAATTATTAAATGTTGAAAATTGGGACAGAAACAATATTTTTCACAGTAACGATCACAGTTTTCTTCGAAAATTTAAGACGATAAACGCTGTCATGTCATATGGTATGTCAGTGTCAATGATGACAAATTATCGGTTTTCATCATTTAAATGCAACAAAAATGCTTAAGTAATATGTAAAATTGAAGAAAAAATAATGAATTAAACGAGGTAGGTATATAAAATGATTTTAAGCCATGTGTTATGCTAATTTAATATATATTTTATTTTTAAATAGAATTTTGGAAAATGTATAAGGAAACACGTCGAAAAGGATCAGAAAGGCAGAATTAATATCACAGTCGATCGAAGGGTACTTTTTCAATCACATAAAAAAATCTGATGTGGCCAGCACATAACCTCTCGCCAGATATTTTACCTGGTTGTACGCATAAAACGAAAAATATTTTTAAATACAAATACATATATTCATGTCTAACTAGAAAATAATTATTTCAATATAAATTATGTACAATACATAGGTACATTTTCTTTATATTCAATATCCTGAATTTATTTTCTACTTTCCTTTTTTATTTATTAATTTATTAATTTATAAATTTATAAATTTATAAATTTATAAATTTATAAATTTATAAATTTATAAATTTATAAATTTATAAATTTATAAATTTATAAATTTATAAATTTATTAATTTATTAATTTATTAATTTATTAATTTATAAATTTATAAATTTATAAATTTATAAATTTATAAATTTATAAATTTATTAATTTATAAATTTATAAATTTATAAATTTATAAATTTATAAATTTATAAATTTATAAATTTATTAATTTATTAATTTATTAATTTATAAATTTATAAATTTATAAATTTATAAATTTATAAATTTATAAATTTATTAATTTATTAATTTATTAATTTATAAATTTATAAATTTATTAATTTATTAATTTATTAATTTATTAATTTATTAATTTATAAATTTATAAATTTATTAATTTATTAATTTATTAATTTATTAATTTATTAATTTATTAATTTATTAATTTATTAATTTATTAATTTATTAATTTATTAATTTATTAATTTATTAATTTATTAATTTATTAATTTATTAATTTATTAATTTATTAATTTATTAATTTATTAATTTATTAATTTATTAATTTATTAATTTATTAATTTATTAATTTATTAATTTATTAATTTATTAATTTATTAATTTATTAATTTATTAATTTATTAATTTATTAATTTATTAATTTATTAATTTATTAATTTATTAATTTATTAATTTATTAATTTATTAATTTATTAATTTATTAATTTATTAATTTATTAATTTATTAATTTATTAATTTATTAATTTATTAATTTATTAATTTATTAATTTATTAATTTATTAATTTATTAATTTATTAATTTATTAATTTATTAATTTATTAATTTATTAATTTATTAATTTATTAATTTATTAATTTATTAATTTATTAATTTATTAATTTATTAATTTATTAATTTATTAATTTATTAATTTATTAATTTATTAATTTATTAATTTATTAATTTATTAATTTATTAATTTATTAATTTATTAATTTATTAATTTATTAATTTATTAATTTATTAATTTATTAATTTATTAATTTATTAATTTATTAATTTATTAATTTATTAATTTATTAATTTATTAATTTATTAATTTATTAATTTATTAATTTATTAATTTATTAATTTATTAATTTATTAATTTATTAATTTATTAATTTATTAATTTATTAATTTATTAATTTATTAATTTATTAATTTATTAATTTATTAATTTATTAATTTATTAATTTATTAATTTATTAATTTATTAATTTATTAATTTATTAATTTATTAATTTATTAATTTATTAATTTATTAATTTATTAATTTATTAATTTATTAATTTATTAATTTATTAATTTATTAATTTATTAATTTATTAATTTATTAATTTATTAATTTATTAATTTATTAATTTATTAATTTATTAATTTATTAATTTATTAATTTATTAATTTATTAATTTATTAATTTATTAATTTATTAATTTATTAATTTATTAATTTATTAATTTATTAATTTATTAATTTATTAATTTATTAATTTATTAATTTATTAATTTATTAATTTATTAATTTATTAATTTATTAATTTATTAATTTATTAATTTATTAATTTATTAATTTATTAATTTATTAATTTATTAATTTATTAATTTATTAATTTATTAATTTATTAATTTATTAATTTATTAATTTATTAATTTATTAATTTATTAATTTATTAATTTATTAATTTATTAATTTATTAATTTATTAATTTATTAATTTATTAATTTATTAATTTATTAATTTATTAATTTATTAATTTATTAATTTATTAATTTATTAATTTATTAATTTATTAATTTATTAATTTATTAATTTATTAATTTATTAATTTATTAATTTATTAATTTATTAATTTATTAATTTATTAATTTATTAATTTATTAATTTATTAATTTATTAATTTATTAATTTATTAATTTATTAATTTATTAATTTATTAATTTATTAATTTATTAATTTATTAATTTATTAATTTATTAATTTATTAATTTATTAATTTATTAATTTATTAATTTATTAATTTATTAATTTATTAATTTATTAATTTATTAATTTATTAATTTATTAATTTATTAATTTATTAATTTATTAATTTATTAATTTATTAATTTATTAATTTATTAATTTATTAATTTATTAATTTATTAATTTATTAATTTATTAATTTATTAATTTATTAATTTATTAATTTATTAATTTATTAATTTATTAATTTATTAATTTATTAATTTATTAATTTATTAATTTATTAATTTATTAATTTATTAATTTATTAATTTATTAATTTATTAATTTATTAATTTATTAATTTATTAATTTATTAATTTATTAATTTATTAATTTATTAATTTATTAATTTATTAATTTATTAATTTATTAATTTATTAATTTATTAATTTATTAATTTATTAATTTATTAATTTATTAATTTATTAATTTATTAATTTATTAATTTATTAATTTATTAATTTATTAATTTATTAATTTATTAATTTATTAATTTATTAATTTATTAATTTATTAATTTATTAATTTATTAATTTATTAATTTATTAATTTATTAATTTATTAATTTATTAATTTATTAATTTATTAATTTATTAATTTATTAATTTATTAATTTATTAATTTATTAATTTATTAATTTATTAATTTATTAATTTATTAATTTATTAATTTATTAATTTATTAATTTATTAATTTATTAATTTATTAATTTATTAATTTATTAATTTATTAATTTATTAATTTATTAATTTATTAATTTATTAATTTATTAATTTATTAATTTATTAATTTATTAATTTATTAATTTATTAATTTATTAATTTATTAATTTATTAATTTATTAATTTATTAATTTATTAATTTATTAATTTATTAATTTATTAATTTATTAATTTATTAATTTATTAATTTATTAATTTATTAATTTATTAATTTATTAATTTATTAATTTATTAATTTATTAATTTATTAATTTATTAATTTATTAATTTATTAATTTATTAATTTATTAATTTATTAATTTATTAATTTATTAATTTATTAATTTATTAATTTATTAATTTATTAATTTATTAATTTATTAATTTATTAATTTATTAATTTATTAATTTATTAATTTATTAATTTATTAATTTATTAATTTATTAATTTATTAATTTATTAATTTATTAATTTATTAATTTATTAATTTATTAATTTATTAATTTATTAATTTATTAATTTATTAATTTATTAATTTATTAATTTATTAATTTATTAATTTATTAATTTATTAATTTATTAATTTATTAATTTATTAATTTATTAATTTATTAATTTATTAATTTATTAATTTATTAATTTATTAATTTATTAATTTATTAATTTATTAATTTATTAATTTATTAATTTATTAATTTATTAATTTATTAATTTATTAATTTATTAATTTATTAATTTATTAATTTATTAATTTATTAATTTATTAATTTATTAATTTATTAATTTATTAATTTATTAATTTATTAATTTATTAATTTATTAATTTATTAATTTATTAATTTATTAATTTATTAATTTATTAATTTATTAATTTATTAATTTATTAATTTATTAATTTATTAATTTATTAATTTATTAATTTATTAATTTATTAATTTATTAATTTATTAATTTATTAATTTATTAATTTATTAATTTATTAATTTATTAATTTATTAATTTATTAATTTATTAATTTATTAATTTATTAATTTATTAATTTATTAATTTATTAATTTATTAATTTATTAATTTATTAATTTATTAATTTATTAATTTATTAATTTATTAATTTATTAATTTATTAATTTATTAATTTATTAATTTATTAATTTATTAATTTATTAATTTATTAATTTATTAATTTATTAATTTATTAATTTATTAATTTATTAATTTATTAATTTATTAATTTATTAATTTATTAATTTATTAATTTATTAATTTATTAATTTATTAATTTATTAATTTATTAATTTATTAATTTATTAATTTATTAATTTATTAATTTATTAATTTATTAATTTATTAATTTATTAATTTATTAATTTATTAATTTATTAATTTATTAATTTATTAATTTATTAATTTATTAATTTATTAATTTATTAATTTATTAATTTATTAATTTATTAATTTATTAATTTATTAATTTATTAATTTATTAATTTATTAATTTATTAATTTATTAATTTATTAATTTATTAATTTATTAATTTATTAATTTATTAATTTATTAATTTATTAATTTATTAATTTATTAATTTATTAATTTATTAATTTATTAATTTATTAATTTATTAATTTATTAATTTATTAATTTATTAATTTATTAATTTATTAATTTATTAATTTATTAATTTATTAATTTATTAATTTATTAATTTATTAATTTATTAATTTATTAATTTATTAATTTATTAATTTATTAATTTATTAATTTATTAATTTATTAATTTATTAATTTATTAATTTATTAATTTATTAATTTATTAATTTATTAATTTATTAATTTATTAATTTATTAATTTATTAATTTATTAATTTATTAATTTATTAATTTATTAATTTATTAATTTATTAATTTATTAATTTATTAATTTATTAATTTATTAATTTATTAATTTATTAATTTATTAATTTATTAATTTATTAATTTATTAATTTATTAATTTATTAATTTATTAATTTATTAATTTATTAATTTATTAATTTATTAATTTATTAATTTATTAATTTATTAATTTATTAATTTATTAATTTATTAATTTATTAATTTATTAATTTATTAATTTATTAATTTATTAATTTATTAATTTATTAATTTATTAATTTATTAATTTATTAATTTATTAATTTATTAATTTATTAATTTATTAATTTATTAATTTATTAATTTATTAATTTATTAATTTATTAATTTATTAATTTATTAATTTATTAATTTATTAATTTATTAATTTATTAATTTATTAATTTATTAATTTATTAATTTATTAATTTATTAATTTATTAATTTATTAATTTATTAATTTATTAATTTATTAATTTATTAATTTATTAATTTGTTAATTTGTTAATTTGTTAATTTGTTAATTTGTTAATTTATTAATTTATTAATTTATTAATTTATTAATTTATTAATTTATTAATTTATTAATTTATTAATTTATTAATTTATTAATTTATTAATTTATTAATTTATTAATTTATTAATTTATTAATTTATTAATTTATTAATTTATTAATTTATTAATTTATTAATTTATTAATTTATTAATTTATTAATTTGTTAAATTGTTAATTTATTAATTTGTTAATTTGTTAATTTGTTAATTTATTAATTTATTAATTTATTAATTTATTAATTTATTAATTTATTAATTTATTAATTTATTAATTTATTAATTTATTAATTTATTAATTTATTAATTTATTAATTTATTGATTTATTGATTTATTAATTTATTAATTTATTTATGTATTTATTTATTTATTTATGTACTTATTTCTTTATTTATTTATTTACGTATTAATTTATTCATTTATAAATAAATAAATATATCCTCAAGGCCATTGCGGGGGGTGCCAATTATTGTATCGTACTAATAAAAAATCATTTAAATTACATAATCATACAGCATGAGCCAGAAAAGTCAAGGAGAGTGTGAGTGGGCAGTTCGGGTGGGCATTTTGCGTGGGCATGTTGCGTGGGCAGCTTGAGTAAGCATGTTACGTGGGCAGTTTGGGTGGGCATGTTGCGTAGGCAGTTTGGGTGGGCAGGTTGCGTGGGCAGTTTGGGTGGGCATGTTGCGTGGGCAGTTTGGGTGGGCATGTTGCGTGGGCAGTTTGGTTGGGCATGTTGCGTGGGCAGTTTGGGTGGGCATATTGCGTGAGCAGTTTGGGTGGGCATGTTGCGTGGGCAGTTTGGGTGGGCATGTTGCGTGGGCATGTTGCGTGGGCAGTTTGAGTGGGCATGTTGCGTGGGCAGTTTGGGTGGGCATATTGCGTGGGCAGTTTGGGTGGTCATGTTGCGCGGGCAGTTTGGGTGGGCATGTTGCGTGGGCAGTTTGAGTGGGCATGTAGCGTGGGCAGTTTGGGTAGGCATGTTGCGTAGGCAGTTTGGGTGGGCATGTTGCGTGGGCAGTTTTGGTGGGCATGTTGCGTGGGCAGTTTGGGTGGGCATGTTGCGTGTGCATCATAAACCACTATCGGCGGAGCCTTAGGGAAAACTCGGCGAAGCCGAGGTTACGCTAGTCCTAATACTAAACGATTAGATTCACTATCTATAGTTATATTCTTTAATCACGACGATCGCCAAAGCTTTGAACACATCTACAGCCTGAATGGTGTGAGCGATTTTTGTGAAATTTGCACCGAGTTGTAGGAAATGATTGTTTCGAGTGCCTTCGTAATAGGTTAAATTTCTGTAGGATGCATAGTTTTCGAGTAAAAAATTATTAAAGATTGAAAATTGGGACAGAAACAATATTTTTCACAGTAACGATCACAGTTTTCCTTGAAAATTTAAGACGATAAACGCTGTCATGTCACATGGTATGTCAATGTCAATGATGAGAAATTATTGGTTTTTATTATTTAAATGCAACAAAAATGCTTAAGTAATATGCAAAATTGAAGAAAAAATAATGAATTAAACGAGGTAGGTATATAAAATGATTTTAAGCCATGTTTTATGTTAATTTATTATATATCTTATTTTTTAAATAGAATTTTGGAAAATGTATAAGGAAACACGTCGAAAAGGATAAGAAGGGCAGAAATTGGTCGAAGAGTACACATACAAAATTAAAAACAAACATTGTCATTTGTCATATTTAATATGTTAATGACAAAAAATCATGAATGTCGTACCGGTTGTTCTTTTCAATACTAAAAATATTTAACTATGTAAAATTGAAGAAAAGAATGTAGGTAGGTATATATAAAAAGCACTGTAAACGTGGAAGAAGAATTGCAAAAATATGGGTATACCCTTGGAAGTACAAACAATTTATACTTTATGCTTTGCAGATGAGCTAATACTTATTGCACAAGACTACAACGATAGTGAATACATGATACGAAAATCTATAGAAGAATACCGTAGCTGAGGTCTAGAAATAAACATACATACAGCGAATGCGTAATGAGAGGCTTTCTAAACAAATACTACAGTGGACGACACCTACCGGTCAAAATAAAAGAGACCTAGAAGAAGTTGGGTAGCAGGAGTCCAAGAAGGAATAAGAGAGAGAGAGAGGGAATTAAATGAAGATATATGGCAAGATAGAAATCAGTGGAGAAATGGCATCGGAAGACATCGTAGAACGAAGTATATGTAATGATTTTAAGTCATGTTTATTGTTAATTTATATATTTTATTTTGTAAATAGATTTAACAAAATGTCCGGCTGAGAAAGACATAATGAATATCAAAATCGATAAATCATGCCTTAATGTTTGGAACAAGACAATTCAATAATTTTAGATGGTTTGATTTAATCTGTTCTTTTTTGCAATTCATTTTCTTACATTACGTTTAAAATTACTTCAGATTAAACATAATTCAATAAATAAATAAATAAATATATCATCACGGTATATTACCCATTGCTGGGTGTGCCAATCTGCTTTGTACGCAGATATCGGTAATGATGATGACATATATGTACCGTGCGTGCGTTTACCAGGCGTCACCTCACGAGCACTCATTGCTGGCGTGGAGAGTGCACCATAATTCAATATCTATCTTAAAACGGTACAGATTTAAATCTGTATTTCATTTTCTTATATTACGTTTAGAATTATCTATTTTAAAATTCTTTTATTGCCAATTATTAAAAAATCTTGTCAAAGTTAACAATGTGATTAAAGTTAACAATGTTTTATGCAACTGGGCTATAATCATACAGCATAAGCCACAAAAGTAATCTTGTATACCTATGAGTCTTGCATTTTTCCTCTTTAATAACAATCCAAACTTTATTAATGTAATGTAACTACTTACTTTTCTACAGTTTGTAACTACATAATTGTTTACTTTAAAATTAAAATATCACATTTTTTGAGTTTTGTTTGATTTATTTTTACCTTTAAATTTAGTATTGTGTACTCATAGACGTGTTATTAATATTATGTTTATACAGTGTGTTAAAAAAACCTAACTCGGAGTAGGCTATGAACAGAGAAACGTGTGTTTGATCAATATTCATTTCAAAAGTCAAGTTGTCAAAGGATACAGTTTACCGTCATTCGCCGTTTTCTAATTTGAAAAGCTTTGATTTCTTTGCGAAACATTTTTGACAATATTTTAAGTCAAATTGACATTTAATTAATTGACATACGTCTCTTTGTACATAGCCTACTCTGAGTTCAGAATTTCTTTGAACACACTGTATTTATCGTGTAATTAAGATATTTTGTCTTGTTTACTCGCAAAAAACGCGCAGATTTGTTCATTTCAATATATGTTTTTATCAGTTCCTACCAATCACTTTGTATACATAAGCATTTAACATGGTAAAACAAATTATTATATAAAAAATTATTCAAATAAAAGTTGTAGAGCATAAAATTCTACTTTCATATTAATAAAAAAATCCATTTCGTATGTTTAGTTACACTAGAAATTAAATATGAAACTTTTAGTTTAATAGCACTAGCCATTGAATTAAAACAAACAGACAAACAAATGATTGATGTTTTAACTGTCAAATATTGAGACTTTTTCAATCACATAAAAAAATCTGATGTGGCCAGCACATAACCTCTCGCCAGATATTTTACCTGGTTGTACGCATAAAACGAAAAATATTTTTAAATACAAATACATATATTCATGTCTCACTAGAAAATAATTATTTTAATATAAATTATGTACAATACATAGGTACATTTTCTTTATATTCAATATCCTGAATTTATTTTCTACTTTCCTTTTTACTTTCTTTTGTTCGTCATTTTTTCGCAAATTCCTTTTATATTCATTTTTGGGTATATTCTTTTGCGTTGTTGACTTTTTATTTATTTTCATAATCTTCATAATGATGTACAAATATTTTTGACAGTGGCTTACAAATATTTTTGACAGTGACATTTATGTGTGAATTACAAACATTTGAATTTCTTGCCTTGAAGTAGTTTGATCTAAGAATTTTTACATCAAATTATTTTATATGCATTTCTTTATCTCTAAATCTATAGAAGATATAATAATGAATTTATATTTATCGAATAAAGAATTTAACATTCTTTAATATAAGTATTTACATAAATTTTCGATAAATAATATTTAGATAATTTTTTCTTGTAACTACTACTTCCGGTTGTCCAATTATTACCAAAACTGACTCGACTCTTCCCATTATTGTTAGATTGAGGAATCCGTAGTTAAAAATATCTTAAGTCTTATAGTATTTGAGTTATCGTGAATCCAACATCCACACACACATCCACACACACACACACACACACACACACACACATCCAAACACACACACACACACACACACACACACACACACACACACACACACATACGGACATCATCGTAAAAATGTTATAATCGGATTCTAGGGACCTTAAAACGTGCTTATTCACTAAAATCTGGATATGTGATTTTTAGCATGAATACAATACCTCCCTTAGCGAGAGGTAATTACATATGTCATGCTGTTTGTTTTAATTTTATGGCTATCACTATTTTTGTCGTGATTTTCGATATTTTCATTTGCAATTTCTGCCGTTACAAAGCATGCACGATTAATTTTTTTCTTGAATCAAATGCAGAATTTCATGATCTACAACTTTTATTTGAAGTATTTTTTCAAAAATAATTTGGAAAGCAACGCGCTAGGTAAAACTGTTTTCCATGTTAAATGCCTATGTATCGGATTTGGAGTGCCACCTGGTATGTAGGTACGTCGAAAAATTATATTTTAACTGAATTTTTTGATTATACTTCTGAAATATTATTGACATTTCTTTGCAAGAAAACGGTAGCCGACTGAGCTATCGTATTTTTGACATTTCTCCATGATAGCCCTTGACAAAACATTTCTTGTTGTTTGTCAGAAATATATTTTGTTCGGTATTAAATGAAAAGTTTTCTGCCTGGCTAAATTATAGAACTTCCAAAATTTAGACATCAACTCGATTGGCTTTTGTTTTTCGCATAGAGTTGTCTGAACCCTGTCGTGATTGGGACCAACTGAATTTTTTTCTGCTGATATGGAAGTGGTAACAATTAGACATCTCAGTCGGCTTTTGTTTTGTGCATAAAGATGTTAGAAATATGTCGTGTTTGGTATCAAATGAGAGGTTTAATTAAGGACTGTTAGATACATGTATCAAAATTTCTGACACGTTAAATGGCTTTTGTTTTATGCATAAAGTTAAATCGTTTGAGAGCATTTGGGTATCTGACAAGACTGTTGGCATTAGCACTTTGGTTTAAAATTGTGCGTAGACAGATTGGATGTACGTATAGTCTATCATAAAACACTATCGGCGGAGCCTTAGGGTAAACTCGGCAAAGCCGAGGTTAGGCTAGTAATAATACTAATTACTAATACTAATAATACTAATAATACTAATAATAATAATAATAATAATACTAATAATAATACTAATAATGATACTAATAATAATAATAATACTAATAATAATACTAATAAAATAATAATAAAATCATTAAAACAATAAAAATAATTAAATTAAATAAATAAGATAATGATTCACTTTGAATTAAAATGATGTTATCTTCAACTTCCAATATCTATATTTGTTAAAACAAAAAATTCTTCACAACGTTTCGAAAGCGAAAAAGCTGCTGTCGTCAACAGGTGATCTGTCACTACTGACTAATTCCTTAACATACGACCTTTATATCTGGTTTTATGGGGGCGAACATTGGTGACGGGTGGCTGGTCGGGTCTAATGGGTTGGTCGGGCGTCCTGTGTGCTTGGGCCTCAATGGTTAGTTGAAAATTTGATCGATAATCGACTGAAGAATGGATGATGGGTCCCAAGGGAAAAATGATTGGACAAGCAGTCTACTGATGAAAGTTATTTATTTCTAACCGACGTTTCGAATAAAACGTTAGTCTTCTTCAGGGCACTATAATGAAAATTACAAACATTTTTTACAAATGAGGTACAGATATAAAGACATAAAAAATATTTTGCTTATAAATAATGTACAGATACTTACAGAAATGGTCAATTACATATCATTTGTGGCAACCACCCATGAGGAACAGTTTTCGATAAAATTATCACAGAGTTGATCGTCATAAGGTATACAAACATCAATAAATAACATATAAAAAGATTAGCAGTCAATTGTAAAAAAAATAAATATGAAAATTGTAAAATTTGTAGTCCAAAATGTAAAATAAAAAATTTTTTTTTTAACAAAAATTACACGTGTGACTGACTAGTTGACTTAAATGTGAATATACAAGGATAATCACGACTTAAGTAAGGAAAAGGATTAATTAACAACTATAGTTCGACGACCCTATTGGATAGTTGTTAATTAATCCTTTTCCTTACTTAAGTCGTGATTATCCTTGTATATTCACATTTAAGTCAACTATTCAGTCACACGTGTAATTTTTGTTAATAAAAAAAAAATTTATTTTACATTTTGGACTACAAATTTTACAATTTTCATATTTATTTTTTTACAATTGACTGCTAATCTTTTTATATGTTATTTATTGATGTTTGTATACCTTATGACGATCAACTCTGTGATAATTTTATCGAAAACTGTTCCTCATGGGTGGTTGCCACAAATGATATGTAATTGACCATTTCTGTAAGTATCTGTACATTATTTATAAGCAAAATATTTTTTATGTCTTTATATCTGTACCTCATTTGTAAAAAATGTTTGTAATTTTCATTATAGTGCCCTGAAGAAGACTAACGTTTTAGTCGAAACGTCGGTTAGAAATAAATAACTTTCATCAGTAGACTGCTTGTCCAATCATTTTTCCCTTGGGACCCACCTCAATGGTTAGGCTGGAGTCTGCTACTATGTTTCCTCCATGTATTGTAGTTTTACCAGATAGACCATTAATAAATCCAAGACTTTTATTGAACAAATTTATTATGACAGAACGTTGTATTTATTTTCATTTCAATATCTTTTTTTTTGTTATATTATAACTATAGTTACATACAAACCTACTTCGTTTTACTTTTACTTCGTAAATTATATTTTACTTCATTTCGGCTTTCCTGGCGTATATTGACGTCCTCGTCAACTAATTTTATATTTGAATTATGCTGATCCAATTTAGGAACTAATTTTATCTGCAGCTATTATCCCTTTATAATTTTTATTCGATAGCTTTTCTCCTTCATTGTCTTCTATAAGATATCTATCGTTTTCTAAAACTTTTACTATTTCATAAGGTCCTCTGTATTTTGGTTCTAATTTACGACTGTTGCCTGTGGACGGTGGTTGTTGCCTAATTAGAACTAAATCACATGGTTTATAATAATGTGCTTTTTTCTATGCTTATCAAATTGTAACTTTTGTATCTCTTTATTTTTATCTAATAAATCTGTAATTGATTCTTTTTCAGATTGTAAATTTAAATTTCGTTTAGTTTATTTATTTCAATAGTTAGTGGATTGTCATAAGACCCATTTGGTTTATATTTAAAAATAATTTCAGATGGTGTTCTCTTTGTAATTCTATGAACACTATTATTTAAAGCCCACTGAACATCTATTAACTTGTTATCCCAATCATCCCTTTTATCTGAATCACAAGTAGTACCCAAACAATTTAATATGGTTTTATTTAAATTTTAAAATTGACCATTAGCCCTAGGACAACCTGTTGCTCTTTTCATGTGCTGTATATCGTATGAATAAGAATTTTTTTAAAAATCAGAAGCAATAAATGCTGCTCCTCTATCGGTAATAATACGTGTAGGTTTACCGTAATGAGACATTAATTCTTTAAGAAAAATTATTGCCGCTTTACAGGTTGTATCTGTAACTGCTTTTAAAACACAATATTTACTAAACCCATCTAGAGCTGCAATGACATATTTACAAGAAGTTTTTGATTTTACAAACGGACCAACGTGATCTATGTAAACTGTTTGAAATGGTTTACTCCCTTTATCTAAGGGATGTAAATATCCTTCAGGTTTGCGTTTTTCTGATTTATAATACAAGCAATTAATACATCTATTTACATATTTTGTAATGAATTCTTGCATTTTTGGGAAGTAATAGCTTTCTTTGACTTTTTGTAATGTTTTGTCGACTCTTAAATGTATTCAAATTTTATGTGCTTCTGAAACGTCATATCGTAATTCTTTGGGTATATAGAGACTCCACCTTCCTTTAGTTGTACGATAAACACGACCATTATGTACGGTAAATTTTTCATGTGTTGCACTGTCTCCGGATTCTAATTTATCACGAACTAATAAAATTTCAGAACAATTTCGTTGCATCGCAGCTATCCAATCAGTGGTAATATTTAAACTTAACACTGGTAAACCAGATAATGTGATATTTGCAGATTCTTCCACGGGATGTCTACTTATTGCATCAGCAATAACATTTACATTACCACGATGGTATTCGATTATATAATTAAATTCTTATAATTTTACGAACCATCGACCAATTCGTGAACTTAAATTCTTTTTATTAGCAAGCAACTTTAAACTATTACAATCTGTTTTAATAACAAACTCTATTCCTATTAAATATATACAATTGTTTTCTAAAGTACAAACAATGGCTAATGCTTCTAATTCAAAAGAATGATACATTGCCTCATCTTTACTTGTTTTCCTACTAAAATATGAGATAACGTGTAAGTGGCCATCTTGCTGTTTTTGCAATAGGACGCCTCCTAAACCATTTACACATGCATCAGTGTGCACTTCTGTATATACGTGTGGATCGTACACTGTAAGGAAAGGTTTCGCGCTCAAATGTTTTTTAATTCTATCAAATGACTTTTGCTGTTCTTCAAGCCAAACAAAGCTTTTACCTTTACAAAGAAGGTCAGTCATAGGTCTTGCTATTATTGCAAAATTCCTTATAAACCGTCTAAAGTAACTATCTAAACTTATGAAACTACGCAATGCTTTTATATCAGTTAGTACAGGATAATTTAAAATAGATTTTAATTTTAACTCTCCTGGTTCGATGCCGGAAGATGATATTGTAAATCCTAAATAATAAATTTTTCTCATGAAGAAAAAGCATTTTTTTATATTTAGTGTTATTCTTGCATTACGTAATTCATCTAGAACTAACCTTAATTTATTTTTTTCTTCTTCTACTGTTTTTTATGGTATGATGATATCGTCGAGATACGCCATAGCAGTTGTATAACGCAGGTTTTCTAATACGATATTTATAAGTCTCTGGAAATAATCTGGAGCATGGCAGAATCCAAATGGCATACGTTGAAACTGGCATTGGCCGTCAGGAGTGATGAACGCAGTGAATTTTCTAGAATCTTCTTCAACTGGAACCTGGTAGTACCCGATGGCGAGATCTAAACTGGTGAACCATTGCATGTTTTTCATTCGGTCTAACTGGGCATTGATGATGGGAAGCGAATACTGCACCTTAACTGTCTCTTTTTTGAGAGCCCTGTAATCAATACACAAACGAACATCACCACACTTTTTTTAACTAAAAGAACTGGACTAGCAAATGAAGAGGTACTGTCTTCAACTATGCCAGATTTTTTCAAATCTTCTACGATGAATTTTACTTTTCTTGTTAACAATTTATTCGTACATCCGATTTGACGAACATTTCTTGCAATTAAATTTTTATACTCATTTAATAATAATTCTACTACATCTTCTCTTTCTTCTCCAAGTAAATCTGTTTTGATGTCGTCGGTTGTTATAGGAATATCGTTGATTTCTCTAGTTTCTTTAGATGCACCATTTTCAATTTTAAACGATTCACCCGATATATTGAGAACTGGCAAGATAGTATTACCTTCTTCGTCGGGTCGAACAATACATCGTGGAATTATTTGTCCTTTTTCTCGCATACCAGCTTCTATACATATTTCTTGATCGGTTTAACTAGATTTTACTGCTATATGGCCAAGATAATTATTTGGAATTACAGTTGCTTCGCGAGCCCATAACGTTGCTTTCTGCTCTTCTTGTATGGCTTCAGTGTTGGGGAAAATATTTGTTGTAATAATCAACTCATTTTGCTTGCTTATGATGCAAACGTGGGGTTGTTCGGTAAACGGATGTCCAACAAGTAATGGAACATTTTGAGAATTACTGGGGACAATATGGATTTTTACCTTGACTGAAACACCATTTATTTTTAATTTAGCAGTAACTAGTCCTACAGGTTTAACTTGTCCTTGTCCATATCCTATTAAAGATGTCATGTTTTCCATTTCAAGGTAGGTAATACCCATTTCATTTGCTGTATCTTCTCTTAAAGTAACACAGCTGCTACCTAAATCAATATAACATTTTATTGGTTTGTCATTTAGTAATGCATCCTTAAAATATTTTAATTGTGTGTCATCTTCAGTTTGCATAAAATTAACTGATTTAGTTGTATTCGAAACTTTGGGGTTCTGTTTACCTGTCACATTACAGTTTCGAGATATATGGCCAGCAGTGCCACATTTGAAACAGGTCACTTCTCTTGGTTTTGATTTAAAGCAATCTTCAGCTACATGACCACTACTTTTGCAATTAAAGCATTTTATTATGGAAGAAATCTTCTTACCTTCTTTTGACGGATTGTCATGCCTTACCGAATTATTATTAATAAAATTAGCACCTTGCAAGTCTGCAAGAAGTTCACTGGGTTTCGAATATCTGCTCAGAGGTCCTAGATAGTCTCGAATTCGGTTGTTGTTCAAACCTTGCACTATCCATTCGTTTGTTTCATCCTCACCCATTCCCGCTCGGTTGCATCGTTATAATTTTTCATAAAAATATTATGTTGTATTTTGGCCAGCTGCTCTTGTGTAATTTTGAGCTTCTAGACGAATACTAATAGCAGATCTTTCGCTAGGAAAGTTTTCAATTAATAATTTCTTTCAATCTTTCCATTTCCTATGCATGCATTTCAAACTATCACGCGAAGTTTTAGCATCGCCCATTAATTTTGATAACCCAAAATGTATAATTATAATCATCCCAATTATATATTTCTGCAAATTCTTCAATCTTTTCTATCCATTGTTCTATGGTAAAAGTACTTTTTACTGGATCATACTCAGGCAAAACATTTCCAACATTATGAAAGTATCTAGGCTCACAACTACCACTTGATACATCTCCAGGCTCACCTACGTCATCTGCTACTTCTCCTATTTCACTTTTTAACATTTTGCTAGTAACAGCTCCTTTTAGCCCTAACAAACTCAACACACGAATATAAGTAACAGTCAATAACAATTTTTCACGAACTTGAACCTATATCTTGTATAACTCGTATTTATTGAAAAGTTTTGGCGATCTCACTTCTGAATTTATTGTAGTTTTACCAGATAGACCATTAATAAATCCAAGACTTGTATTGAACAAATTTATTATGACAGAACGTTATATGTATTTTCATTTGAATATCTTTTTTTTTGTTATATTATCTTTATAGTTACATACAAACCTACTTCGTTTTACTTTTACTTTGTAAATTATATTTTACTTCACATGTTGTTTGAATTTCCACACTCGGATGGCTGAATCGTATTATATTTTGTTCTTTTAAATGACGGAGGCTTCTTTTAACTTCCTCTTGTCTCAATGTTCATCTTTTTTGAGGATCCTTGCTCCCTTCCATTGGATACGGTAATGGAGTTCCCACGCATGGTCTGCAAATCCGGGTTTTGACGTCTCTCCTCTCTCAGTGTGTCGTCTGTGTGCCTTAATTCTGATATACAACGGTCGTTTTGTTTCTACTATATATGTTTTTCCGCATTCACAATCCACCTGATAGATAGATGCCTGTTTGTAGTATTAGTGACTGTTTTTTTTTTATTTTGCTTGCTGGCAAACCTTTTGATTTTATGAGAGACTGTTTCTTTTATACAAGGAATCTATAATTTATTTCTCTTTCCTTCGTCTGTTTACCTGCTTTGCCTTTGTTGTTTGATTCTTCTTTACTATTATCTTGATTGTTTTATCCGTGTACCGTTTCGTTGCAGTGTGTTAATGGCATCCTTGACTTCTGCCTCATAACCTTCATCTTTGTTACAGCGTGATTTAGCTCTGTCAAGTAGCGCGTAAGCTACCCATCTTGGTGTTTCGGGCATGGTTGCATTCATAGTTCAGATAACATAATTATGTCATGTGTGTACGACAAAGATGCTACATAAAAGTTTAGTAATAATCGCTTCAGAAATTGATAACATGGGGATCAACTCGGAGATGTGGAGAATATATATGTGTACTAATACGACTGGGAGCATTAGAAATTGCAGTGTTGATAAGAAATGCAGAAAATCTAAGTATTTGGACCGAGTGCTAAATAACTAATAGTATAATGGGCGAACACGGGTACTCGCTCCGCTGCTGTGTTAATTTTGTGCAATTGCGCTTAATTGAAAATACACCTCTACGCTCAAACAACGGACACCACAATCGGAATTGTTTCAAACGCAATAAAATTTCACTAGTTATTATTTCATTATTTATATGCAAATTTGTATATTTGTATTTCCCGTCCTACGAAGAAAGAATTCAGTGATTGATTAGTAATAGTATACAGGGTGTATCTGGGAAGACGAACCCCCCCCCCCTTAATTTCTTTATTATACGGAATAGAAAACTTTTCTTCATATAGAAGTTTTATTATAATAAATATACTATTTGATGACAGGTACAGATTTTTTTTATAAAGTCAAGTTTACATGATACGACTAACAACTTTTATTTTTCAAATGGGAACCTAAAATTGTTTTACTTAATAAAAACCGCCATTTTTTCTTTTTTCTGAATGTTATTTAAGTTAGAGCGTAAACGGGATTCACACCCACACACACACACACACACACACACACGCACACACACACACACACACACACACACACACACACACACACTCACACACACACCAGATCATCGTGAAAATGTTATATTTGGATTCTAGGTACCTTAAAACATGGTCATTTACCAAAACCTCGATATGCGATTTTTAGCACGGTCCCTATACCTCCCTTAACAAGGGTGCGGGAGGTAAAAATTGCATAACAAATAGTTTCCCGTATGCTTAATACATGCATTTATTAATTAATTAATTATTCGTTTTATCTTGAAGATACATTTATTTCTCACACTTTTGAGCCCACAACCCTTATACAGATCTCAATAAATGACATATTTTATTTTAATTTGTTATTGGAATTCATAAAATAAATATAATTATGTTTTTTAGAGATTGGTCTCAATAGACGACGATGTATTTTCATGATAGAGTAATTCTACGCAATATCTCTCTCTGTGGGTCTGGAGTATTTACATTTTACATACGAAAAGTGAAGAATGCTCCCCTCGAGAATTTTAAGAGCAACAGGATTTGCATGATTTATATTATGCTTTTATATTGTAAATTATGTATTACTAAACTATGTAAAACTCCTTCAGGATGTATTTTAAAGAACATAGCTGTATTATAGAAGCTGTTTCTTGTGACCCATGTTACAAAACATAATTTCGTAAATATTTATTTTCGACATTAATGCCAATATACCAAGTCTTATTAACACTCCAATATAGCGATCTGACCTATTGACTATCTTAAATACAGATAAATAAAAAATAACCGTTTCAGTTGGCAATAAAAAAATATTTATCTCCTGTTATTTAAAGTGACAATTAGAAATTTAAATTGGAATACATTTACAATTTTTTTATTAAAATAGTCTTTATTAATATCGCATATTTTCGCACTGGAGTACATAATGCGATTACTCGTTAGCATTACCCCTTTGAAAAAACGAGTAACCAGTTTCAAAATATGACAACCTATTTATTTTATTTCCGCCTTTCCCTGGTATAGTGCAAATTATTGTGGAATAAAAATATCCCAAGAATTCTATTACCACCTGAAACCGTTATTTTTGATCAGTCTGCATATTGCATAGCTCGTTGTATATAAAAATCCATGCTTGTCCCTTTAGGTACAATATCAAAGAACGGTTGTTGTAGGAAAAAAAACTTTCCTTACGTTGCGGTCAAGGCTCAACAATAACTATTGTGACATTCATAATAATTTTTTTTTAATTTTAAATACTCTGCATAATAGTACTAAATTTATAGAGAATTTTTTCTAAATTTGAAACAAGTTAATAAATTAAATGTATTTCTGATTTTTTAAATAAAATTTTCATTCTTTATAGGGATTTATTAAACCAGTATTAAAAATGCATTTGTCTAATATAAGTCTTAAGTATCAATATTGAAGCATAACTAATTAAAAGAAGTATGTACTTTCGTAAAGATGGAAAATATAATATTTTTCTTTAAAATTGTATACAATAGTACACCTGAACACGATATAATAAGCTATTATACACCATTTCTTGTACTCAGAATAGAAATGATTAATCTATATCAAATAAAGCTTCTGTTTATACACTGCTAGACAAAAAAATGGGACACTTAAAAATATCCATACATTTTCAGATTTGAGTTACTAGATATGTGTAAACTATATTGAACTGCGAACTACGGCCTGTCTGATATATTAACAATCTGTAGTGGAATCTCAAACATAAAATTACAGTTTTTATTTAAATAAAGGTATTCTTAGAACTAATTAAAAAAATTAATGTTTCGTATATATAATGAGGCAACTCAAATTATACCACAACGTTTTTCTACATGAGACACCGAATAAAAATTGTTTAAACGTTTTGTTTCTTCGTATCGCTCATAATAAGCGAGATACGAGGTATTTTTAAAATGAACAAAAAGCAAGTTTTATCCTGTAACTCAAAACCAAAAGACAATTGACAATTTCTATGGCGACTATTAATTGTGTTTCAAAAAATTAACTAAAGCATGTGGAAAAGATTTTGCTCTATGGAACAAATTTAATGCATTACGTTTGATAATATTGAAGGACTCCCTTTTTTTGTAGAGCAGCGCATTTAATTACAAAACATCTTTTCTTAAAAACAGCACCTATTAGTACTATTTATTTATATTTATATTACTTTCGGATTAATCGAAGTTTTATACATGTTCATGTTTGTGATACTATTTATCTTTTCGAAATTCTGTTTACAAGCTATTCGTGGATGTTTTCAATCGCTAACCAAAATAAAAATACAAAACGCTTACCGGTTGGCCGAGATTAATGACTGCACTTCGTCTAAACTTGTGCAACAAAAACTGTATTTATTTCCAATAGAAAGGACATAAAGTAGTGTGCAACGGTTTTGGTCGATCACACCACAAAAGATTTACATTCAGTATTTTATAAGATTTATCTCTACGTTGTTATACGAGTAGTATGTAATAATAATATATGATCACAACTTATTATCCATTTCTGGGTATTTCAATCTGCATTTTTGTTCACATATTTGCGTTATGACGATATATCCGTTTAAGTGAAGGAGCGTAGAGACAGATCATTTTTGTGATATTTTAAATATGTTTCAAGTTTGAGGTTTGTCGGAATCGAACCCGGGCTGTCTGATTTAGTAACGCACACAGCCATGCGACACTATTATTGTTAGTATGTATATTGCAGATATGGCAAAATATCTCTGGCATGGCAACTTGTGCAGATGTACTTCTTAAATATTTTGTGGTTCTATTCGGTTAGATATTATGTCAATGTCACACTGTTCAACAAAAATTGTAGGCTTTTCATTTAGTTAGAGAAATTATCTATCTACATGAAGTACGGTATTCTTTGAGAATAATACATTTGCGGGGGTGAGAATTGCCTTATCAGTGCATATCTATGAAGGTAGAAATAAAATTTTACTAGCAACTTGTTTCTAGCCTGGGTTACGGATTCTAATTACAAAAATACACGAACAGATCTTAGTAGAAAAAGAATTAATGTTCTAGTGCAGTATTTTTATTCGTAGAGAGATCAAATTCACATGTTTCTACTGTTTGTAAAAAGTGAGCTAAACAGTTTTTTTGTAGGAAAACAGGACATTGATGATGATGCTTGCGATATTCGGTCAGTGGAAGCCATGACTGTGGTCATTTTGCAAATAAAAGTTTAGATTATTTTCTCAATGGCAAAGAAATATTAATTCAAAAATGTGAAAAGTGTATTGTAGCACTTTTGTTTTCTTTCTCTCTTCTCAAAAAGTTAGTGAGACCAAAATTTATAAAAAATACTACTCGTATTTTCATTAGAACACGGTATGCACTACCGGGCGACGGACAACTGGGCGTTGCGCTGAGCGATGGTCAAATGGGCGATGTTTAAGAGGAATTGAACACCACTTACAGAATAGCAAAGGGACGGGTCGGGTGTAAGAGGGATGCTTGGATGGGCGGTACTGTTTGGTGCTCAATGATGTATTGAGGTTCGCGCATTTTTAAATTTCGTGGAAAACGTATATCAACTAACTTGGGCATTATACAGTCATAATAAAAAAAAATTAATTTATCTTTCATATTTTCTTGCCAAAAATTATCATCCCGTTTTATATTTTCAATGTGAATAGGAAAATTATCGCCCGTATATATGCACAACCAACATATTTTTTTATTAATAACATGTAACTGTCCCTGAATTCGAAAATATCAGGAACAGTTAGTTACTAATTCAAAATTATTATCCTTCCATTTAAATATTTCTATCTTTTTTTCTTTCACTGCTGTTTGAATGTCTTTATTGAAGCAAGATGGAGGACAGTCTATTTCTTTTATGGTATCTTCGTCGACAATGCCGTCTAGAGCAGCTCCTATAAAATCGCATGTCTTATCTATAAACAATCCACAACTAGTGATGCACGACGAGGCGAGAGTACTCTCACATCTCGTCTCGGCTCGTAGCATTTTGCGAGACGAGAACAAGAGCGAGATTGCAGTTTAAAATTCGAGGCGAGATCGATATAACTGCGAAAAGCGAGAAATCTAGCGAGATCCTCGCGAGAGTCTCGCAATAAAAAGTATTTGTAACTTTATAGCTTTGATTCATAAATTCAATGAAAAATGAACCGTACAAGAAGTGGAGTCAACGCTAATTCATGCATAGAATACGAGACTGTAAAAATTATATGAATTCACTATATTATTGAGTCTATTTAGAGTCGATGGGTATCGGTTACAGAGCGAGGAAATGCAAAATAAAAACAAAATCTGTTTTGCAATAGAACTAGTTTTCTCCAATATTTTAGTCCATAATTCATCCCAATTAAAACCACAGTTAACATTTTCTTGCCGCCCCTAAAAAGTAAAGAATGTTATATTAAGCGTCGAAGGGAGCCAAAACGGAGAGAAGCGGAGTGATTAGCAGCAAAGTTAATTATTTTCAACTTACCGCTCACAAATTTTGCTATTATAGAATGGAATTGTTTTACAGCATTGCTATCTACAACTTTAAATAAACTGCGAGCATTTTTACATAGTTGATTAAGACAGTGATTCTTAAAAATAAATTTTCGTATTTTTTTATTGATTCCAAGCATGTTTCATATTTACTATGGATTTCCACCGTACAAAAATAATTACCACAATTCTTGTGTTCGCCGAAAACATGGTACACAGAATTTGAAATATCTGATTGTAAATTCTGGATTGCTTCAATTTCGTTGTCAATATTCTTTTTTCTTTCTTTTATTGCACCTATTATAGCCGACCTGAATCTAGGTATTCTTGGTTTTAATAATCGCTTTGCAGAAATAGAGACTCGTGTTTCATCGCAAAGAGCATTTAATTTATTGCAAAGTTACGTAGTAAATGGTTGCAACATTCAATTTTTTCGACAGTGATATTATTATATGGCATGGCATCAATATTTTTTTATATGTACTATCTCTGTCAGCTATCATTTTATAAAATTTTACGCCATATAACACCACACTGCTAAAATAGCAGACTCCATACTTGAAGAAGATCCATTAAAAATTTTAAAGCAAATATAGGAAGGAATGTCTTAATTTTTGCTGGTAGCTGTAGAAAATACTATGCAAAATTTGTTTTTTGTACCAATATGTAAAACTTGTTTGAAATGATATCAGATAATAGCTGCTGCACTGTAATTTGATCTATCTCTTGGTCCAGCAACCATCAGCAACAACAATTATAGAATATCCCGTTTGACCTACATTATTTACACTTCGCGCATATTCAGCTTCCTTTTCTACAGCTTCTTTCATATTTTTTACCGCCGTTTTTTCACATGCCTCACATACTGAATTGTGAGTCTTATTGTACATTTTTTTTGATAAACTTGGAACTTCTATGTTACATAAAAATTCCTCAAAAATCATCCTCCAATAGATATTATTCCCGAAACGGCTCCAGTGTTGGTCTATTTTTTTGTTATGTGGATCGCATAGAGGTAAATTTATATTGCTATTTCACATTCCACAACAAAAAACTATCTTAAATTCTAAACCATATTTCATCTCAGATACAATTCTCAGATTATTTATGGAGCAACTAAAATGAGTTGCATGTTGATTTATTTCTTTTAATTTATCAATTATGCATTGGAAATCAACTATTCTGCGTCCTTCAATCTTTATTTCTGCAGGATTAGGATTATATATTTTTATTTCTAAATCTAAATCACTGTCATACGCTACTTCTTGTAGCAAATTAGACCACGAATTATTCGCCTCTTGGACTATATTTTCTGCTATATTTAAACTTGACGACCTTCTCTGAATATAATAAAATAAAACTTGAAAACTTTTCTTTTAAAATAAAATTTAACGCTTACTCTGCTCCAGGATCATACTGATTAGATATATTTGATTCTAAATCTAAATCACTGTCATACGCTATTTCTTGTGACCACGAATTATTCGAATCTTGGACTATATTTTCTGCTATATTTAAACTTGATGACCTTCTGTGAATATAATAAAATAAAATTTAAAAACCATACTGATTAGATATATTTGTTTCTATATCTGAATCACTGACATACGCTAATTCTTGTCGCAAATTAGATAACGAATTATTGGAATCTTGGACTAAATTTTCTACCATATTTAAACTTGATGACCTGTGAATATAATGAAATAAAATTTAAAAACTTTTCCTTTAAAATAAAATTTAACGCTTACTCTGCTCTAGGATCATACTGATTAGATATATTTGTTTCTATATCTGAATCACTGCCATACGCTAATTCTTGTCGCAAATTAGACCACGAATTATTCGAATCTTGTAGTATATTTTCTACCATATTTAAACTTGATGACCTGTGAATATAATAAAATAAAATTTTAAAACTTGGCTTTTAAAATAAAATATAACGCTTACTCTGCTATAGGATCATACTGATTAGATATATTTGTTTCTATATCTGAATCACTGCCATACGCTAATTCTTGTCGCAAATTAAACCACGAATTATTCGAATCTTGGAGTATATTTTCTGATATATGTAACCTTGATGACCTTCTGTGAATATAATAAAATAAAATTTAAAAACTTTTCTTTTAAAATAAAATTTAACGCTTACTCTGCTCCAGGATAATGCTGATTAGATATATTTGTTTCTATATCTGAATCACTGCCATACGCTAATTCTTGTTGCAAATTAGACCACGAATTATTCGAATCTTGGACTATATTTTCTGATATATTTAAACTTGATGACCTTCTGTGGATATAATAAAATAAAATTTAAAAACTTTTCTTTTAAAATAAAATTTAACGCTTACTCTGCTCCAGGACCATACTGATTAGATATATTTAATTCTAAATCTAAATAACTGTCATACGCTATTTCTTGTCGCAAATTAGACCACGAATTATTCGAATCTTGGACTATATTTTCTGATATATTTAAACTTGATGAGCTTCTGTGAATATAATAAAATAAATGTTAAAATCTTTTCTTTTAAAATAAAATTTAACCCTTACTCTGCTCCAGGATTATACTGATTAGATATATTTGATTCTAAATCTAAATAACTGTCATACGCTATTTCTTGTCGCAAATTAGACCACGAATTATTCGAATCTTGGACTATATTTTCTGATATATTTAAACTTTATGACCTTCTGTGAATATAATAAAATAAAATTAAATTTTTTTTCTTTTAATATAAAATTTAACGCTTACTCTGCTCCAGGATCATACTGATTAGATATATTTGTTTCTATATCTGAATTACTGCCATACGCTAATTCTTATCGCAAATTAGATAACGAATTATTCGAATCTTGGACTAAATTTTCTACCATATTTAAACTCGATGACCTGTGAATATAATAAAATAAAATTTAAAAACTTTCTTTTGAAATAAAATTTAACGCTCACCCTGCTCCAGGATCATACTGATTAGATATATTAGATTCTAAATCTAAATCACTGTCATACGCTATTTCTCGTCGCAAATTAGACCACGAATTATTCGAATCTTGGACTATATTTACTGATATATTTAAACTTGATGAGCTTCTGTGAATATAATAAAATAAAATTTAAAAACTTTTCTTTTAAAATAAAATTGAACGCTTACTCTGCTCCAGGATCATACTGATTAAATATATTTGTTTCTATATCTGAATTACTGCCATACGCTAATTTTTGTCGCAAATTAGATAACAAATTATTCGAATCTTTGACTAAATTTTCTACCATATTTAAACTTGATGACCTTCTGTAAATATAATAAAATAAAATTTAAAAACTTTTCTTTTAAAATAAAATTTAACGCTTACTCTGCTCCAGGCTCATACTGATTAGATATATTTGATTCTAAATCTAAATCACTGTCATACGCTATTTCTTGTCGCAAATTAGACCACGAATTATTCGAATCTTGGACTATATTTGCTGATATATTTAAACTGGTTGACCTTCTGTGAATATAATAAAATAAAATTTAAAAACTTTTTTTTAAAATAAAATTTAACGCTTACTTTGCTCCAGGTTCATACTGATTAGATATATTTGATTCTAAATCTAAATCACTGTCATACGCTATTTCGTGTCGCAAATTAGACCACGAATTATTCGAATCTTGGACTATATTTACTGATATATTTAAATTTGATGACCTTCTGTGAATATAATAAAATAAAATTTAAAAAAATTTCTTTTAAAATAAAATTTAACGCTTACTCTGCTCCAGGATCATACTAATTAGATATATTTGTTTCTATATCTGAGTCACTGCCATATTTGATTCTAAATCACTGTCATACGCTATTTCTTGTCGCAAATTAAACCACGAATTATGCGAATCTTGGACGATATTTTCTGATATATTTAAACTTGAAGACCTTCTGTGAATATAATAGAATAAAATTTAAAAAAATTTCTTTTAAAATAAAATTTAACGCTTACTCTGCTCCAGGATCATACTAATTAGATATATTTGTTTCTATATCTGAGTCACTGCCATACGCTAATAGCAGTATATATATATATATATATATATATATATATATATATATATATATATATATATATATATATATATTGTTAGGAATGAATGCACCAGAACGAATAAACCATACAAGACAGGTTTTAATTTGACATAATATTTATTGTATATGAAATCACAATCTTTGATGACAGCAACAATTATTTCTTAACTAACTATGATTATATCGAATATGAACCGCGTACTTGATTTATAAAATTACAAAATAATATTATCTTAACACTTCCCCTCAAGTAAAAGGTTCATATGAATTAAATACATTTTAAACCAGCATAATTCATACAACGTTCGTGTTTTAATCTATTTAAACTCTTAGTCAGAAAATCTGCAATTTGGTCATTTGTTGATACATAATTTAAAATAAAGGTATTACTTTTTAAAGTGTCACGAACAAAATGATGCCTTATATCTATGTGTTTACTCCTATTGTGATACATAGGATTTTTGGCTAAATTGATCGCGCTCTGATTATCACAATAAATAGACAATGTAGCTAAAGAGTTAAAACCTAACTCCTGCAGAAATTGTCGTAGATAAATTGCTTCTTTGGCGCACTCGGACATCGCCATATATTGGGCCTCCGTAGTACTTAGGGCCACAGTTCTTTGTTTTCGTGAGTCCCAAGATATGGGGCATCCACCAAGCAATAACAAAAACCCTGTATAGGACCTTCTGTCCTGACAGCTTCCCCAATTTGCGTCGACAAACCCTTGGATTGGTTTGAAGTCTGGTCCATAGATAAGTCCGACGTTCGATGTGCCTTTTAAATACCGTAACACTCTCTTGGCCGCCTTCCAATGTTCCATTCCAAAGTAATTGCTAAATTGTCCCAGATAACTTACGGCAAATGAAATGTCAGGGCGAGTCGTCGTCGACAGGTATGTTAACGCACCTACCAACTCGCGGTAAGGCAATTTTGATTCTTCGTCACTTGGGTCCTCCGTTCTTGTTAGATTTATACCTGGATCCAACGGTGTAACTACAGAACTGCAGTCACTCATTTTGAACCTCTGAAGAATCTCTTTCACGTATCCTTGTTGGTGCATGGCTATGTATCCGTTGTCTTGAACTAACTCGATTCCCAGGAAGTGTTTAGCTGGACCTAAGTCTTTAACCTTGAAGTTTTCATTTAATATCTTTCCAACCACAGAAATTCTTTCCTGGTTCTTAGATGCTATCAGGATATCATCAACGTAGATGGCTACTAAAGTTATATCTTCCCCTGATCCTATTTGAAAAAGACAAGGATCAGAAGCAGTTGGCTTGGCACCACAGCTCTTCAGGACTTCACTAAACTTGTGATACCAGCTTCTTCCAGCCTGTTTCAAGCCATACAAAGATTTTTGTAATAAACAGACTTTGTTACCCTCGTTTAACTTGAGAAGCATGTTTCTGGCCTTATTCTTGACTTCGTCATTAGTTCCGGATGTCACAATGCTTTGCAATATTTTCTCGAAATCTTTAGGTGGCTTCATATATATCTTTTCGTCGAGATTACCATATAAATATGCTGTCGTAATATCGTATTGTTGGATTGTCAGTTTGAATTTAGCAGCAAGATACGCCATCAAACGAATTGATCCCATTCTTGCGACAGGAGCGAAAGTGTCGAAGTAATGAATTCCATATTCCTTTCTTTCGAGAGTTCCATCAGGTTTTAGTTTGTCTCGAAGTACCATTCGACATCCGATAATCTTAGCATCACGGGGATGATCTACTAACACCCAGGTATTGTTTCTTAGAATAGATTCCATCTCCGTGACCATGGCGTCATGCCATTCTTCGGAATTCGGTCCAGTCATCGCCTCCTTGAACGGAATTTCAGAAAGAAAAGTCTGTTGTTCCTCTTCACATTTTTGTATATTCTGAAGTTCCGATTGGAACACTTTTCTCGGTCTTCTCCTCTTTCCAGTTCGCAGAATTCTGGGTCGACCGACTCCTCCTTTTGATGGTCGTGTATCTTCAGGGATGATTTCAATTTCGTCATCTTCAAGGAAAGGTTCACCTTCCGGAAAATGACTATTATTCTGTGAGACCTCTTCTTCTTCGGTTTTGGGTTGAACAGCTGGTTCGCTGGCTATTTCTCCTGCATACGCTGGTTGACCTGTTCCTTCGGGTGATAACCACAGAAGATCCACGAACTCCTGTTTCAAGTCATTCTCTTCTGTGAGATGTTCCAAAACTTCTTTCTTGGTTTTTTCGGATACTTCTTCGTTTTCAAGAAACTTCACATCTCGACTAATGATGACTTTGTTTCTATCAGGTGAGTATACACGGAAGCCTTTGGTTTCTTTGGAGTAACCCAAAAATACTCCTTCTCTACCTCGCTGATCCAACTTGCCTCTTCCGGGCTCTCTGTCCAAAAAGTAGACTTTGCTTCCAAATATTCTGAACTGTGAGACGTCAGGTATCTCACCTGTCCATAGTTCGTACGGCGTTTTTCCCTCCAAGCTTTTTGAAGGTAGACGATTTCTTATATAGTTAGCAGTATTCACTGCTTCTGCCCAAAACTTGTGAGGTAATTTAGCCTGAATCAACATACACCTGGCGGTTTCCATTAGGGTCCTATTCATCCTCTCGGCTTTTCCATTTTGTTCAGGATTATACGGTACGGTAAGCCTGCGGGTTATTCCATATTTCTTCAAGTAGTCGTCAAACTCTTGACTTAAGTATTCTCGGCCGTTGTCAGATTGGAGCATTTTGATGCGTTTTCCCTTCTGATTTTCCGCCATAGTCAAGAACTCAACTGTAGCCTTGAATACTTCTGATTTCCTTTTTAAGAATCTTATCTCGCACCAGTGAGAGAAGTCGTCGATGAACTCCAAATAAAATCGTGCTCCAGATAATGACGGATTTGGAATCGGACCACAAACGTCCGTATGAATCAAATCAAGAAGCTCTGTCTTCCGATGTGACTTCTTCGGGAACGGCGTCCTGACCATCTTACCTTTGAGGCAAATATCGCAGTCAATTGTCGTTGCTGGATTCTTGAGTTCAACGCCAGTGATTCTCTGCTTTCTTACAGCTTCCGAGATGTCAGACACATTCGCGTGCCCGAGTCGTTGGTGCAGTAATTTCAAGTCAATCTTGTGGGATGATGAGGCCACGTGCGCTGTTTCTCTGCACTCACGCACGTAATATAGGTTGCCTATCCTCTCAGCACTCAGTACAACGTCCCCGTTCTTGTTCAGCACAGTTGCACCCTTCTTGTCGAAGATCACCTCATAACCGCGGTCTGTAATTTTTCCCACAGACAGCAAATTTGTCTTGAGATGTGGAACATGAGAGACATTTGAGAGAAAAAGTGTTTTCTCTTCACCCGATATACATGTTAAGAAACGAACTGCGCCTTTTCCCGCAATTTCTGTGACCGAGTTGTCAGCATGGCTTAAAGATCCTTTATTTGATTCGTCTATCTCTGAGAAGATCTCAAGATCGCCGCATAAATGCGAAGTGGCGCCGCTGTCGAGACACCACCTTCGACACGAATCATCTTCTTGATAAGCTGCTGTCGGCATTGTCTTCAAACATACCTCATGCGAAAGTTGTGCTGAATGATTATTGTTATTTTTCTTTGCTGCACCTTTTTGCTTAAATTTACATTGGCTTGCTCGGTGTCCTGGTTTATTACAGACGTAACATCGAAAACTTGATGAACCGCCTTGTTTTTCACTGTCGTTTTTTGGTTTTAAACCCTGCATGTTGTTCTTTTTGTATTTTTGTCCGTTCCTATTGACAAACATAGCGCTCGTTGCTTCATCTGTTATGTTAGATTTACGTGCGTCATCCTCTTCAATAATTTTTGTTCGAAGAGCCTCGTGAGTCGGTAAAGTGTCGCGCGACTCTATAGCACACCTGAAATTTTCGAACCGTGCTGGTAAACTGTACAATAACATTATAGTAAGCAATTCCTCATTTATTTCAATGTTCATATCTCCCAGTTTATCCACAGTATCCAAAAAGTCATTCAAGTGGTCACGCACATCGGTATCGTCTGTCATTTTGTGTAAAGTCAACTTTTTCAGTAATGTTGCTTTACGAGCCGGACCTTGTGATTGATAAATTTCTTTCAATCTTTGCCACGTGTCACGTGCAGTAACACTGTTCTTCACCTGCTTGATCTCACTCGGCGATATCGATAAAATGATCAATGAACGGGCTTTTTGGTCATTTCTGATCCATTCTTTTATCGCCGCCGCTGTCGTGTCCTTTTCTGTTGGTTCTGGTTTCATGGAATCTCCACCGACGAATTCCCATAAATCGTTCGTAATTAAAATTGCCTGCATCTGCACGGCCCACGTGTCAAAATTATTCTTCCCGAGAAGTTCGATTCTCGATACGCTTGCCGCGTTCATTTTGACAACACGTTCTTACAAAATAATAACGATTTTAATATTTACGCATTCACAGTCACGCAACTGGGTACCATAACCTGTTAGGAATGAATGCACCAGAACGAATAAACCATACAAGACAGGTTTTACTTTGACATAATATTTATTGTATATGAAATCACAATCTTTGATGACAGCAACAATTATTTCTAAACTAACTATGATTATATCGAATATGAACCGCGTACTTGATTTATAAAATTACAAAATAATATTATCTTAACATATATATATATATATATATATATATATATATTAGCAGTTTTTCAACCCCGTAAATTGACGATTTGTTCCACGTATTTTTTTAATAATTTGAAGCAGTAGCAGTAGCTATGACAAATTTTGTTTTAGCAATTGACAGTCTTCTTAGTTGTTGCAATTAAATTTTGACATTAGTAATAAACTTCTTTATAAGGTAATATTCTGGCAAAATGCTAATTTTTACGAATAACGGATACACAGTTATTTGTAATTACCCTCGCAATTACCTATAGTGAAGTTCTCAAGGCCAAAGAATTTACACGAAAATTATCCTTTTCCTAATATTCGCACATTTATGTTGTACAACATACTACTTCGATATTATCACAGTATAGGTGCCACATATTACAATT
This sequence comes from Harpalus rubripes, assembly GCA_963082715.1. NCBI lineage: Eukaryota > Metazoa > Arthropoda > Insecta > Coleoptera > Carabidae > Harpalus > Harpalus rubripes. The sequence goes on along the minus strand of OY720455.1, from coordinate 45,625,703 downwards.
TGGAATATTTTAAAAGAGCAACAGCTATGTCCATACCATGTGCAAAAATTTCATTGTTTCCAGCACTTCAATTTTGCAAATGGGTTATATTGTTCACTCTTAAAGCTGGATTTATTAGAAAAAGTGTCTTTAATAATGCACAATACACTTAATAGGACACAAAAATCCTCATTCTGTAAGAAGGACACACAATTTTCAACAAACAATATTATTAAATGTTTGGTCGGTAATAAATTGATGAGTCATTGGTCCATATAAAATTCCACCTCGTTTAAATGAACAAGAATATGTACTCACATTTTTTGAATAACGTATTTAAACTATTATGATCTGCCGTGTTGACACACTAAAACTCATCTCATAACCTCATAACGCATAACTAAGCTCTTCCTCTATTCACATAAGTTCAAAAACCTGGATTAATACACAATTTTATAATTTTGTTATCCAAAATTTTAATTTCTTTATTATAAAAATTGTATATTACGAATTTATTAATAATAATATGTTTGCCGTTGATCGTTTATTAATTACTGTCTCTACACGAATTCAACCACCACCCGACAATCTTTATGCTGTGTACATCTAACTTTGATTCAGACAGCAGAAGGTAGCAGAGATGTTTGCCATAGGCATCTAACTAAATTTTTAACAAATATTTAAAGCATTTTAATTCAAAAACTAGAAGATTTAGAAAAAAAATTATTAAGAAATATAGTCGCTCTCAACAGTTAGATTACTGGTTAAATTTAATGTACTTATTTCATTTACACCCTATATATATATATATATATATATATATATATATATATATATATATATATATATATAGGGTGTTCAATTTAAGTGTTTCACTATGCTATCTCAAAAACCGTAAGAGATACGAAGTCGGTTAAATTAGCAAACAATTTCTATATTATAAGATTATTAAAATGAGCATTACAAAAAAAATTCAACCAGTGGTTCTCAAAATACAAAATTCAACTTTTTAATTTAGTAGCTGAGTTGGGAAATATTTATTTCCAGCAAGATGGTGCACCAGCTCACAATTCCCGTCAAGTTAGGGATTACTTAAACGAACGGTTCCCTAATCGGTGGATTAGTACTTATGGTCCTATTCCCTGGCCCGCAAGATCACCAGACCTTAATCCCCTGCACTTTTTTATGGGGTTATGTTAAAGATGAAGTCTACAAAACTATTTATCCAGATATTCAGCATTTAAAAAATGCAATCGAAAATATTATTTCCCACATAGACGGCCGAAATTTAAGAAAAGTAAGAAGTAATATGTTCAGAAGGCTGGAATTATGTATAAATCAGCATGGCAATAATTTTGAACAATTTTTATAATATTTTTCGAAGCATCTAAATCGCCCAAACAATGATGAAAACAAAATATTCAATTGTTTTTGTCATGGCACTCTGATTACATGTACAAATAAATATAAAAATAATAATTTTTCTTTTACATTTTTCTCGTTTTTTTCGTTATGTAAGGTTATAAACACTTTATATTGATGTATTCAGAAAAAAATGTTGAATCGAATAGGCGAATAAAAAAATTTGGTTCTCATTGAAAATTAAAACGTTGAGTTCTAGATTTTGAGAACCAGTGGTTGAAAAAAAAAAGTGTAATGCTCATTTTAATAGTCTTATAATATGGAAATTGTTTGCTAATTTAACCGACTTCGTATCTCTTACGGTTCTCGAAATAGCAATAATGAAATTTTGATATTGTTTCTGGTTGTTGTTATGTAAAAACATTTTTGAGTGTTGATAAAAAAATATACGTGTTTACATTCATTCGCATATATTTATTTGTAGTTCTTTTAATTTCAATCAATATTCTAGTGGAATAGCTACAATTGGTATATACCAATTATATATGTTCATAATTCATAGGCAATTATGCAATTTATAAAAAGCAGTAGACTTGGTCGGTGTTAACATTAATAAAGCAATATTTTAAATTGTTCTCTTTCAATTCAAGCAATAACACCAGTTTTATTAAAAGAGCAATTTATGCTGGGATTTTAGGCATTCTCTTAAATTTCTATAAACTTATAGATCTGTAACTTATAGGAAGTTTTTAAATAAACGCCTTATAGATTTCCATAAAACAGTAGTCTATGTAACTGTTCTTCAGCAAAATTACATTTTTGATTGCATTGAAACATTTTTAATTGTTTCAAACTGTAATTTCGCAATTGTCGGTGATTTTAATATAACTAAATTAATCAACAGTGACAATTTAAATATTGATAATTTTGTATCTAATTTTGAAAATTTTGTTTCATTTTTAAACGCAACGCAGTATAATAATGTAGTAAATTCTTACGGTAGAATGTTGGATGTTGTTGTAGCAAATTTACCATGCACTGTTGCCAAAGATATGGAATATCACAAGCTTTATAAATTATATAACAATGATTATCACTTATCAGAATTCAAACGTTTGCGCGATTCTATTAAAAAGAATATTAAATTAGAACATAATAAATATTTGCAAAATATCGAAAACTTTATATCTGTAGATCCTAGTAAGTTTTGGTCATATGTTAATAACAAAAAACGCAGATCGCGCATTCCAGGTTACATGCAACTTCAAAATCAGAAATTTGAGAACACTCCTAGTATAGTACAAGGTTTTGCCGATTATTTTTCAAGTGTATATACTGAATCAAATGTTTGCGATTTTGACTTTGCTACTCCTGCTGACAATTGTGTCAGTAATACTACCAACATTGTAAGTGTCTCTAATGATGATATTTTAACTGCAATTAAGTGCTTAAAAAATACCCGAAATCATGGAACCGACAATCTCCCATCGTATATTATAAAAGCTTGCGCCCATATCTTCCTTGAACCCTTAAAATACCTGTGTAATTTATCCATTAAAAATAACGTTTTCCCAACTATTCTTAAGTCATCGTACATTTGTCCCATTTTTAAATCTGGCAATGCAGCTGATATTTCTAACTATCGTCCAATCGCAATTCTCTCAAACATCTCTAAAATTTACGAATCAATTCTTTATAAACAAATTAGTAGTGTTCAAAATCTTATATCAGTTCGGCAACATGGTTTTGTGAAGGGTAAATCTACAACAACAAATCTAATAAATTTTACTGAATATACTCTTAATTCACTACATGATAATGCCCAAGTCGACGTTATCTATACTGACTTTCGAAAAGCTTTTGATACTGTTGATCACTGTGTTTTTCTTCAAAAGCTTCAAACCAATTTCAGTTTTTCTTCCAATCTAATCTCTCTTCTTCAGTCGTATCTACACGGTCGAAATTTGTTTGTGCGCCTTAATAACTTCAACTCTGCTCCCTTTATTGCCACTTCTGGTGTCCCACAAGGCTCAAATCTCGGTCCCTTGTTGTTCATATTGTTTATAAACGATATTGTTGATGTTGTCAAAAATTCTGAAGTACTACTTTATGCTGATGATCTAAAAAAAATTAAAACTATCAATTCTTTAAATGATTGTTGTCTTTTGCAAAACGACATAAAGAATGTATTGGCTTGGTCTCAAACATCTAAACTGTTTTTCAATTTCAGCAAATGCAAAATAATGAGCTATCTAGTAAAAAATTTTGTGTATACTTATCCTTATGTTATGGAAAATTCCTATCTTGATCGGGTTACACAGTTTACTGACCTTGGCGTAATTTTTGATAGTAAGTTTTATTTCAATTTGCATTATGACCACATAAAAAAGTCGTCATTAAAAATATTAGGTTTCATCATTCGTTCTTGTAAATCATTTCATAATTTGTCTACTTTACATCGACTATATTATTCGTTGGTAAGATCAAAACTGGAATACTGTCTCCATATATGGAACCCCATTTACAACAAATATATAAGTCATCTGGAATCTGTTCAGAAACGATTCGTTAAATACTGTTTTTATAAAAAGTATAAGCACTATGCCAGTTTTGAAATTACATATAACGAACTTTTATCTGACGCCAATATTATTTCTCTGTACAGTCGCCGAAAAATACAGTCTTGCTTATTTCTGTATAAAATCATTAACAATGTTATTAATGACAGTTGTATCCTTGGCCATCTTGCACTAAACATTCCTCGTATAGCAGCGAGAAACAAATCAACTTTCAATTGTAATAAAGTTAGGACAAATTATGAAATGAAATCTCCAACCTGGCAAATGTGCAATATTTTTAATGAAATCCCTTGTAAGATAGATGTATTCGCTGATTCATTCAATGTATTCAGACGAGAGTTGATAAATTACTTTAGTTCTATAGATATCTAATTTTTAATTATTATTTTTCATTTTTACTATTATAATTGTCAGAATTTTAATTTTCTTCTTAGTAATTTTTATTAGTTAAAATGTGTGTACTTTTTCCAGGGCTTTTATGTACTTAATTTTTTGTATATTCATCCTGTAATTGGAACTTTTAAGTTCTGTTGGATTGTTTAAATAAATAAATAAACTGTCTATAACTCGTTTGATCTGTAAATTCCTCTTATGAAATCTATAACGTCAATGTTACCAATCGTTATAAAATACAATTTAATAAATTTTAAAATGATTGAAAAACATGGATTTATTTGAATTCATTATCTTCTAATAGTTAAATACAATATTAAAACCAAAAAATACTTCCTAAGACATTTTAATTCTATAAAATATAATTATATCAGCAATATTTTTGTAAGGTTGTCATTAATATCTGTCAAATTTTACTTTTGGCATCCATGAATTTTGAAAAGACTCAAATGAATATACAAACTACAAGAATTAAGATAATTATGTTATTAAAAATATCGGATTTATTGAATATATATATATATATATATATATATATATATATATATATATATATATATATATATATATACAGGGTTTTCCATTTAAGTGCTAAAATGTTACTAGCTCGAGAAGTATAAGAGATACGAAGTCGGTTAAATTAGCAAACAATTTCTATTTTATAAGGCTTCTTTAATGAGCGAAACAAGATTTTTTTTACAGCAGTGGTTCTCAAAATACCTGTTGCTACTTTTTTATTTTAAATGGCAATCTGTTTTTTATTTGCTTATTCGATTCAGTATTTCTTCTGAATTCAACGATATCCATATGTAAGACTCTATTTTTACAAAATATTTGAAAAAAATGCAAAATTAATAATGTATCATTTTTATTTAAATATGACTATACAAAGAGCGCTATGGAAAAAACAAATAAATTAATAAAACAAATGTTAGTATTATTTATGTATTTTATATTGTTTAAGTAAAAATTATTCATAACTTCAAGATAATTATAAAAGTTTTGGTACTTATTTCTTCATTCAGAAATTGTTTGCTAATTTAACGCACTTCGTATCTCTTATCTTCTCGAGATAGCAATAGTATAGCACTTAAATGGAACAGCCTGTATATATGTGTATATATATATATATATATATATATATATATATATATATATATATATATATATATATATATATATGTATAGTATAAGAACGCGCAGCTGCTTTGGCTATTGGATCCGCGAACTAAGCCGCTGGTTAAATGTTATGTAGGATTGGGAGACGTGTAGTTATATGTATTTAAACATGTTAATTTCTTATAAATATTTTATAATTTTCCTAAATTCGTCATTGGTAGTTTGGGTCTCAGAATCTTTAAGACAGGATATAGAGATGTTATTTTTGTTTCTCGCATCTTGGAACCTCGGACAGTCGTTGAGGATATGTTTTGTGGTTAGTTCTATGTTGCATGTTTCGCATGTAGGGCTATTTTCTTTCAGTAGTAAATGGCAATGTGTAATTTTAGTATGGCCGATGGATAAGCGGGTAATAATTACTTGTTCATGTCGTGATAGTGACGCAAAACTATGTTTAGACCAAGGGAGTGTTCGTGGTTTTATGGATTTAAAGTGAGGGGAATTAGTCATCCCAATACTTCTGCAGCAAAAGTGTTATATGTTCTTTTGCAAGGTTTATGAGATCATCTGTGGATACCTTGTTATACAAATGTGTATCATTTGGGTTGTTTACTTTTTCGATCGGATTCCTGTCAGCAATTTAGTTACCTACTATTCCGATATGCCTTGGAATCCAGAATAGTGTAACTTCAATATTATAGCTAACGGATAGATATATCGCTTTATTTAGTAAACACTGGTATTTGAATATGTGTTTTGTGAAAACTGGATGCTACTATAGAAATCCGTGAAAAAAATTGTCAGTAACACTGTTCGTAGTACAGTCGTCTAAGTTAAGTTTGGTAATTATGCGTTCTAATGCTAAAAGGATCGCTGCAAACTCTGCTGTGAAGATGCTATAACAAGGTGGAAGGCGGTAGGCGGATGTTACATTCCATTTGGGTATATAGTGTGATGAACTCCTATGTTTGGAATCTTGGAGCCGTCTGTATATACAGAAAGGTAATTATTGCTGTTCTCGTTATATTTAGACGTAGTGCATAGAATTCATTTCTTATTAATTCGTGGGGAACTTCCTTTTTATTAAACTTGTCATGTAATATTTTGTTAATTTTAATTATATTGTCGCAGTGCCATGGGGATAGTTCAACAGGATCATCATAATAGATTTCAGTCGTTTCCCTGTTAGATAATTTATAAAAGGTCTTAAAGCACTCAATAAATATTGGACAATTTGTAGCACTAGGTTTTTTTTCGTAATACAAGCGATTTGCATTGTTGTAGAATATTGAATTATGATTGGAATGGTCGGGGTTGGATTTAGTATTTATTTTATATTTTGTTAAAATTTTGATTAGTCTATGTTCAATTGGGGGGATACCTGACTCCACGTACAAAGAAGCTATTGGGCTCGCCCTGAAAGCTCCTGTCGCTAATCTCATTCTTAGATGATGAACTGCATTCAATCTTTTCAAATTACTATTTCGTGTTGATCCATACGCAACTAGACCATAATGAATTCGTGACATTATTAATGAGCGATAAAATGTTTCAAGAACGTCCCGGGGTGATCCCCAGGTAGTGTGGGCAAGAACCTTAACGACATTCAGAGCAGTTTTACATTTAGCGGTTACGGTTTCAATATGGTGTTTCCAAGTCAATTTCTTATCAAATATCATGCCCAAAAATTTTATTTCATCTACTGACGGAATTTTTTGCTTGTACATGTAGAATACTGGGCAATTACGTGGTCTTCTTAGTTTGCAAAACTCGATTGCCTTACACTTTTCGACTGAAAAGCATAAACCGTTATTTGAAGCGTTTTTTTGCGATAGTGTTAACTGTTCTTTGTAATTCAGACGTTATTGAGCTTAAGTTCTCTCATTTGGTGTAGATTAGGAGATCGTCTACATGAAAGTAGTGTTTTATTTCTCTGGGTAGTTGTTCGAGAAGCGAATTTACTGCAATTAGAAAAAGGGTTACGCTTATTGTTAATCCCTGCGGGATTCCATTATCTACTAGGAACTTATGCGAAAAATTCTGTCCAATTTTGACTTGGAGAGTTCTTTTGGAAAGAAAATTAGATGCGAAATAGAGCATATTGCCTCGTATACCCCATTCATGTAGTTTTCCAACTATACCATGTTTCCATGTTGTGTCAAAGGCCTTTGCAAGGTCCAAGGAGATGTCGCATAATGGAATTTTGGATTTCATTTGTAAATCGGTTAATTATATCTTGAGTGGAATGGCCACGACTAGACCTAAATTGTCGACTGTCGATTAATTTGTTCTTATTGAGATGCCAAGTTAATTTATTGTTGATTAGTTTTTCATATATTTTATCAATGTGGCATGTTAATGAAATTGGTCGATATGTGTTCATATCTTTAGGGTTTTTGTTATTTTTTAGAAGAGGAGTGACTAATGCATTGCGTCATATGTCTAGATATACGAGTAGGTTGTTCGTTTATATGAAGTTGAAATAATCTAAAATTAACATCAACAAATTTTCGGGTTAATTTTTATTTATTGAATGAGACAAATCATCAGGCCCTACTGTAGCGCCCTTTTTACAGTGTTTTGTAATCAGTTAGTTCACTATAAGTAAACGGTTCATTATAAATATATTAATTTTTATTTGGATTTGGGTCCTCTTGAAAGTTTAGATTTGTTTTTTCAGCTTTATTTTTCTTTGATCTAAATTTTAAATTGTAAGAATCATCGCTACTTACGTTACTAAAATGTTCTGCAAATGCGTAATTTTATGAATGTCAGTGACTATTTTGTCATTTAATTTGATTTTATTTATTGGTTTGTAATTTTTCATTCCCCTTATGGCATTAATATTCTTCCATATTTCTTTTGGGTTTGTTTTTGAGCCTAGATTCTTTGTAAAATATTTCCAACTATTATATTTAGTTTGATTTATGCTTCGACGAACATGTATAATTAAAAAGTTCGTATATTTTAACAGCTACCGCAGTCAGTGATGTATTTAAAGTAACCGACGTATGAGGAATTGAATTATGAACGAAAATAGCTACTCCGCCTCTCGCTCGAAGATTAGGTGCGTCGTCAAAACGATATACATCAAAACCTTTAAACGTAAAATTTTTATTAGGTAAGTAATGCGTTTCTTGTAAGCATAAAATTTTGGCTTAAATATCTTTAATGAGTAACCTTAACTCATTCAAATGAGACGCTAAACCGTTTAAGTTCTATTGCAGAATGACCATTATGAATAATTTAATATTAATTTTTGTTATATAATAATTGACTGTATTCAGCAAGTTAAGGTTATATTTTTAAATTCAATTTCATTTACTTGATTGTTTTTTTAAATTTAAATTTCGTTAAATTTAAATTTTTATTTGTGACATTTTTAATTTTAATTTTCGGAATGTAAGTGTCCTGATTTGATCCTATAGCTTCACTAATTATTGAAGGGCACGGTGAAATATTGTAATCCATAGTGGTCATACCATCTGTTCCTGCTTCAGGAGTAATATCGCAGTCGGCAGATGATAATATTTGGTAGTCTACAGTTTTAGGACTTTGAGGGAATTGTGAAATTGAGATGTCTTCATCGAATAAATTATTATTCACATTACAAATTATTGGTTTCGTTGGTGTCGTGTGTTGTTTTTCAGTATTTGTTGTTTCCAAATTTTGTAGTGAATTTTTTATGTCACTAACAGCTTGATTTATCATTTCTTTAAAAACTGGAATTAACTAATTAATAGATTGATTTATTAATTCTTGAGTTTTTTTTGTTATCGTTCGCCTTATTTTGTGTTGTTGGTTTTGTGGATTGGACGCCGTTACTTTGGCATAGTTGTATGACATTGGATGTGTGGAGGTCTGTTCAATAAATTTGCGTGCCTGTTGATATGTGCATCGGTTTTTGATATTGTACTCATTAATTGATTTCTCATAAACGAACAGTGGATAAGATTTGGCAGATGCGAGGTGAGGACCATTACAATTTGGACATGCAATACTTTCTTTGTTGCAAGGTTGACCTTTGTGAGTAATTTGGCCGCAAACATATACAGTTGTATTATTACATCCATCAGATTCTGCGACATGACCAAACTTTTGGCAATTTACACATCTGATTGGATTGGGGATATATAGTGTTAATGGTAACATGTTCATAGCCACCTTTACGTCGCGAGGTAAGCTTTGTTTGTCAAATGTGAACACAAACATTCCATTAGGATTTTTTTCACCATTTCTAAAAGTGTTTAGTCGGCGTACTTCTGTTACTCCTTGTAATTTCGTTTCGTTTAGTAATAGTATCTCTTCATCAATACACTGGATAAGGCCGTAGCGAAAGGCGATGCCTTTTACACTATTCAGTGTTGGGTGAAGTGTGCATCTAATATCTTTGTTCAAGATATTTTTTAGATTTAGCAGTTTATCAGTTTGTTTGGTGTTGCTGGTTTAAATTAATAGACCCGGTTTTATTTTCTTTAACTGGATTACTTCTCTTACTATATCTTTTATGGTATAATGAAGTGTGATAGGGTTTATGGTTGCAAAGTTTTCCTTTTCATCAATACATTTCACTAAAACAAATTTTCCAGTATCTATATTTGGATTTTGTGAGAAAGTGTTTACTCCAGGTTGTGGTCTTGGAAAGTCATCTTCGTCGGGGTTGTCTAGGTGGAGACCTTTACGTCCCCACCCCCACGAGGTCGAACCACCATCTTGCATTTCAGATGCGGGCGGGGTGATGGCTGGTTGTTGTGTAGGTATACTTTTATTTCCATTTTTTCTTTTGTTCGTGATTTTTAAATACACAAATAGTTGGAATACAAGAAGTATTTGTGATGTTTGTGTAGTTTTGGATTCTGTGTTCATACAAACTGAATAATGTTTTACGTAAGCTGTTATATCAGTTAAAATAACTAAATAAATGAAATTCAAAACACTTTAGGAGTGCACACAACACGTCTGACTCATATGGCGGTTCGAAGTCGTATGTCGTGTATATTATTAATTAAAAACAAAAACATTATTACGTACAATTAGCTTTACGTAAATGAACAGAAATTAACAATATTCGTAAAAACGTTTAATATTAATTTAATCGCTATCTTTATTTTAAGTGAGATATACATTTGACATAAATGACTAATACACTTGTCATACAAATTAAAATTCCGCGGCTTTCTATAGATCAGTTAAAAAAATATAATTTCATAAATTTATCGCGTCGTCCATAGTGCACCTGGCACCATCTAGCACTTGAAAGATAAGTACTATCCATAAGCTACTACATGGTCTCGACACTTTACATATGAATTTCCGTAGCCTGGTTATAGACGTCTGTAGAATTTATAGAAATCTATAACATATAGACGAGCTCAGAATTTTATTTTTACCTCCCGCTACCCTTGGTAAGGGAGGTATAGGGATCGTGCTAAAAATCACATATCAAGGTTTTGGTAAATGAACACGTTTTAAGGTCCCTAGAATCCAATTCTACCATTTTCACAATGATGTCTGTGTGTATGTGTGTGCGGATCCTCCACTCTAAATTTTTAAACCTTGTAATTCGAACTATTTCTATTATGGAAGGAGCCCATTAGATTTTGTTGTAAATCGGATAACAGGAAATAGCACTTTACTAGAAGCTCAAAATAGTTTTTTTTCGAAAAATACCTTTAAATGTTATTTTTTTGAGATTAATGTTATTATAAAAATTAAAGATTATTAAATTTTCTACAGATTTGCATTAATACTTTTTCTACATATATAATGGATAAAGTTATAAAATTATCTATAATTTAAATCCCGGAGCCTACGCTTTAAACAAACAAAACTCTTTAGTTATGCAGTTATTCAAATGTATGTAACTGACAGACGTCAAAAAACTAATCATTTCAAATTAAGAATAGCAACGTTTTAAAAAGTAAATAGAACAACAGGAAAGGAAATCAATTCCAGCATAAGTAAATATGTAGGTATGTATTTATATAAATAAAAATTAAAGATTCGCAAAAAGTTTAAACTCATTTTTGGATTAGTGAATTCTATTCTATGCCGGTATTTAAAATTTAATCTTCATTTTATTATGAAAAAAGGTAGTTACTTGGATTAGATTAGACTATATTTTAAAAAATAAACTGCCAAAATTTGAGTATAATTCGCTAGTGCAAAAATAAGGATTAGCTTAATCTTTTTTGTAACTCGGACGGTAAATGGCGGGAGGTATTGCGTTGATCACACCAGATTTTTTTCTATAAGTTTAATAAGTCACTATAGAAACGCTTATAGACGTTATAGAAATGCCTAGAATCCTAGCATTAATTTCAATAAAAAACTTTACTATTCATAAAATAAAATTGTAATTTGAAAAGTTCCACCATAGACACAGAATTAACTATTTAGCAGTTACAAAACAATTTTCAGCCTGACATTTGCATGTCATGAAAATGCATTTCGTAAATTAAGTCTTCCTCCGAGATTTTTTTATATGGTAATATGCAATCAGTGATATTTAGTACGGATATTTTACATTTTTTATTCAATTTCCGAAAATTTTAATTTTATTCTCATTGAGTAATTTCTGCGGGATAATTTAATTTTTAATTGAACCTCCCCACCCTTGAAATTTATGCTATAGTGGAGTTGTAGTCACCCATCGTCTTTTGTTCGCGATTCTTTTATCCTGAGACAAGGCCTCTTAGATGCTTTGTAGGCTTGAATTGGAAGGATCCGGATTCAAAGTTTGACAAACGGTATATTTGTAAGAGGAATATAAATTGGCAGCAATTTGAGGTAAAACAGGGGTTATATAGGAATGAAGATCATAAAAATGGAAATCGCAGAAGTTGGTTCTCATAAATGACGTCTGACTTCGAGAGGGCTAATATTTCGACATATAAATAAATATAAATGAGTAGCACGCCTTTTAAATATAATAGCTTGTGAAATCTATAAAACGGTGTCATCAGTTTTCTTTTTTTTTAGAAATTTCTGCACTTCTGCAGTATTTAATATTTGAAATATTAGACCCGTATGAATCATTCCACAGAAGAATGCAACTTTTGTTTTACATTTATAGATGAATACTTGATACATACAATTTATTTTATTTGTATCATAAATCGTAAATAATTACTAAAAATATAGTAATATATATGTACAATAATTCTGTTAGCATATCGATATTGAAGTACGCGCGCTTTTCAGATTTGATGATATAGAAACGCTTGTATTTAAGATTTTTTCCTTTAAATAGTAAAGCACGATATGGAATGACTTTTTTCTACTCCCACTTGAAAACCTCATTTATTTACAATCTGCAGAATGGATATGTAGAAAATACTAGTTAACTGAGCGGATGTAATTTCGTATCTATTCTAGGATAGATATGAAATCCACAAATCACGTAAGTCGTGTAACGAAAGCAACTGCTTATTTATTTATTACAAGATCAAGAACAAGAACGATACAAATGTCATATTTGTCATTTTAATGTTGTCATTTAAATGTCAATATATATTCTGTAATAATGTAACAAGAGAGTAAAAATAAATTGAAAATTATTTGACAGATTTTTCGAAAACTTGTTGCCAGGCAATAGTCACGAAAGCCTGTAGGTCTTGAGTGGCTATTGTCAAATGGCTTATTTTCTAATTTATCGAACTCTCGAATTATATTTAATTAGATTATTTTTTGATCCACAAGTTTCAAAGAATGGAATCAGGCTATCTAATGTCGTAATTAACTAGCTTCATTTATTTACATGGCTCAGTCGGTAAGTCTGTTTTGACAACTAGAAGACACTGACAATGCAAAATAAATAATCAAAAGATATAATTACTAATTATGGTATATCTAGAAGTGGTTTCTATAATTTTTTGGTTTATTTCATGATCAGAAATAGCACAAAATTGGTCTTTTTCGCTCAGTTTACTTATTTGCTGATTACTATTTGACATATGTCAATAAAAACAAAAGCTACAGAGATTATTACCGGGAATAATCTCTAGAGCTTTATTCTCAGTATAATAATGAGAGGATTGATTAGAACGCAGACATGTAACACAAAATGGAACATTTCATTGGTTTGTAAGATATGTCAAAGTGGATCAAGGAAAGTGGTGTTAACACCAGTTAGGCTGTCTAATGACGTCACTAACTTTGGAGGTATTGCAGTACTTCCTCGAAACTTTCAAGTTAACCTCCACGTCCTCGTCGTGGTCTCTGGGCCCTCGGCTTGTCCGAGGTGGCAAACGGAGGTAGCAAAAACCTTGTTCGGGAGATCCCAGGCGTGAACTATCTAAAGGCCGACCGGGATGTAAAACTCCTCTGTGTCGTGCCCTTATTTATGACGACTCGGATCGATCGGGCTGGGTCATACACCTAACCCGGCTGTCGTGTCGTGGCTAAGGGTACTGCACCAGGTGTTCAAAACGGCGCCGGAGGGCTACTACCCTAGGTATGTCTCCCGTAAAACCATGCTCCTCTCTACCGACTGTGGACATGTCTCGCGGGGTAGATATGAGGCGGGGGGACTTGGCTTTACCGCCCGGTCCAAGAGGAGAAAACCTCAATAAAAATCCTAAATCCTAAGGTGGGGTAGACCAGGCCGATGGGATGCGTGGCTGAATAGAAGATCAGTCGTTACTGGCAACACCTCCGAGCACCGAGCCGCACTCGGTTGTATCCAGGCCTTACCTCGGTACTGCGGGGCTCTGCCGAGGCTGACCACACTTTCCCTAGCTACTCGTGGGAACAACAATGAGTGACCATAGTAACAATCAAAAATAAATAGCACCGAGGACTCCAAGCAGAACTCAGGGGCTCCAACCAACACCTCCGGTGAAACAGGTACCGGAGATTCCAAGCCTGTAAGGCAAAAGCTCTCCGGGGCTGCTCGCCGGAAGCTGAAGAAAACTAAGGAAGGAGGGGGCTCCAAGAAACCTCCAACCAAAGCTATTAGAGAAGAGCCTGCCAAAACTGGGACGCCAAAGCGACACCGGTCAGATGGCAGTACGCCCAAGGACAGACCCGTGAAGAAGGTAACAGGGCTCGCAACCGTGGCCCATTCCTTCAAGGACGCAATGACTGGGTTCAAGATGGCGATTACGCACCAGGACCTGGGCACTTCCCTGACGGAGGAGCAGACAGTGAAGCTGAAGATGTGGATCTTGGAGAAGATCAACTCAGTGCAAACTAGGGAGATTCAACCGAAGTTCACGGATTGCAGGCACCGGGACGGGACTCTGCGCATCACCTGCTGTGACCAGGCCACACTGGACTGGTTAGGCGGGTTGTTGCGCAATGAGACACCGTTGGAAGGGGCAACGCTTCAATTCGTTGAGGCGAAGAACCTTCCCAAGCCAGTACGAGCAATGGTATGGGTACCAGGGTCAGCAATGGAACCTGAGAAAATTCTGGGTCGCCTCCAGATCCAGAATAAAGACGTCAAAACCTCGACCTGGAGGGTAATGGACCGGAAGGAGGATCCAAAGGGATAACAACTGATTGTCCTGATGGACCAAACTTCCTGGGACGCAATGGACGCCTGCGGTCACCGACCGTACCTGAACTTCTCCCGGGTTCAGTTCAAAGCCCTGGCCAAGAAGAAGGAGGATGAAGCCGGGGCCGAAGACGAAACAGAGAAGATGGAGATCGAGGGGACATCGGAGAACCCTCAACCTTCCACTAGTACTCAGTAGGTAAGTGCCTTCCTGAAAATAATACAAATTAACTTACAGCACTGTAAAGCGGCATCGTATGCCCTCAGTGCCTACATGACTAAACACGACATTGACGTGGCCTTAGTCCAAGAACCTTGGACTTATAACGGCACAATTAAGGGTCTCAGGGGAAGTGGGCGAATAATCATTTTTGATACTTCTGCCCCTATACCCAGAACCTGCATATTAGCTAAGAAAAATTTAAACATTTCACCACTATGGGACTTATGTTACAGAGACATTGTGGTAATAAGCCTGGTGACGTCAGAGTCCGGGTGCGAGAGGGAGATTGTGCTCGGATCCGCGTACCTGCCTTATGACCAACCAGGCGATCCACCACCGGGAGGCCTTCGCAAACTGCTGGAGCGAGCCCACACAAAAGGCTGGCAAATTCTTGTCGGGTGCGACGCCAACTCACACCATCTTGTCTGAGGCAGCACTGGCACCAACAAAAGGGGTGAGTCTCTTCTTGACTATTTGTTAACGAATAATTTAGAAGTAGCAAATAAAGGTAATGAACCGACCTTCGTAACCAGAACAAGAAGGGAGGTAATTGACATAACCATAGGGACTGTGTACGCATGCGGCACAGTAAAAAACTGGCATGTATTAGACGAGCCGTCGCTGACTGATCATAGATATATACGATTCGACGTAGAATCAGACATATCTCCTGTACCGTGCAGAGACCATAAAAGAACTAACTGGAACCTATACAGGGAACAATTAGAAATTCAACTGGAAAACTGTCCGCCCAGAGCAGGAAATCCAGCAGAACTAGAGCTCATGGAAAACAAGCTCCGTGAAGCGATAAAAACAGCATTCGAGGCCAGTTGTCCAGAGCGGGAAAAAAGAACCTCAAGAAAGGTGCCTTGGTGGCATGAGGGACTGTCCTGTCTGAAAACAGAAACACGAAAGTTGTTTAACAGAGCAAAACGAACCGGAGAATGGGACGTTTATAGAACGTCACTAACCGAGTATAATAAAGCCATAAGGAAGGCTAAAAGAGACTCTTGGAGGAAGTACTGCCGGGAACTTGAACAGATACCAGAAAGTACTAGACTCCAAAGAGCCCTCCTAAAAGAAAAAGAGGGACTGCTTGGCTCTCTCAAAAAACCGACGGGAGAGTATACTGAAGGGTAAAAAGAAACGATGGAGCATTTACTGCAGACACATTTTCTCCAATCAGTAACTCTTACACAAACTAGATGGAAACAACAGCAAAACTTAGTTGGATCACACACTAGGACCACTAAGGATGACTGGACACTTGCCAAACAAGTGGTTAACCAAGAGAAAATTAAATGGGCAGTCAGAAATTTCTTGCCCTTCAAATCTCCAGGAAAAGATGGTATCGTACCTGCTATGTTACAGCAAGGAATAGATCACTTGGCACCCATATTGTGTACCATGTTTAGAGCCAGTTTGGCACTAGCATACATACCAATAATGTGGAGACAAGTTAAAGTCGTATTTATACCCAAACCAGGGCGAGATACATACGCCCAAGCCAAATCATTTTGGCCAATGAGTTTAACATCTTTCGTTCTAAAACTGTTGGAGAGACTAATTGAGAGGCATATGAGGGATACTGTACTGAGGAAACTTCCTCTCCACAAATACCAGTATGCCTATCAGTCAAGAAAATCGTGCGAAATGGCAATCTGCGAAGTCGTTCGCCGAGCAGAAAAAACATTGCAACGAAAAGAAGTTGCTCTAGGAGCATTTTTGGACATAGAGGGAGCGTTTGACAACACCTCCTTCCAATCGATAAATAGAGCAGCTGTTAGAAAAGGAGTACATCCTACAGTATGTAGATGGATCTCTAACATGCTAGAGAAAAGAAAAATCTATGCCTCCTCTAACAACCAGACTGTAGGGGTGCAAGCCATGCGGGGATGTCCGCAAGGCGGAGTCCTCTCCCCTCTATTGTGGTGCTTCGTTGTGGACGAACTCCTACGGGAAATGAACGAGGTGGGATATACAACCATTGGTTACGCGGATGATGTAACTATACTGGTCATAAGCAAATTTGAGGGAACAGTCTCAGAATTGATGCAAGGGGCCCTAAATTTTGTGGAAAAGTGGTGCAACAAAGAGCGATTGTCTGTAAACCCGACAAAAACCACAGTTGTACCATTCACAAGAAGGCGAAAACTTAATGGACTGAAACAGTTATATCTGTACGGAAAGGAAGTCATGATAGAAGAAGAAGTCAAATATCTAGGAGTAACACTAGGTCTGACATACAAATCTCATGTAGAAATAATAGCAAACAAAGCCATAAGATCCTTGTGGGCCTGCCGGCGTATGTTTGGAAAAACTTGGGGCCTATCACCGGGAATGACTTACTGGATTTTTTCAGTAATGATCAAACCCGTCATAGAATACGCCAGCCTCGCCTGGTGGCAAAGAACAAAAACAAAGCACTGTCAAGAGGCACTCAGCAAGGTACAAAAGCTAGCCTGCTTAGGGATAACAGAAGCTATGTCAACCAAACCAACATCAGCAATGGAAACTCTGTTAAGCTTGCCCCCACTACACTTAGTGGTAAAATCAAGGGAAATTAGCGGAGCATATACGATGAAAGTTTTCTCAAAAGAGGATAAATGCAGAAACGGACACTCTGAAATTTATACAGAGTTGAACAAGCACTCCACTTTACAGATGGTGTCTGATAGAATCAATAAGATGTATACCATCGACAAAACCTACAAAATAATAATTCCTGATAGGGAAGCATGGGAACATTCTCAAAGTCCGGTTGAAATAGATGATATAGTCATCTATACAGACGGCTCCAAAACAACCAATGGAATTGGAGCTGGAATACATGGGGCAAAGGGACTAAGACACAACCAATCGGTTGGACTAGGGACAAATGCAACAGTATTCCAAGCAGAAGTACACGCAATATTAACCAGCGTGCAATTACTATCGGAGAAGAACTACCACAATAGAAGAATCTCCATAGTAACAGATAGCCAAGCCGCACTCAAAGCTTTAAACTCGTGTGAGGTAGGCTCAGGATTAATTCTGGACTGCATCCACAAATTGAATGCCTTAGGAGCGAGTAACAAACTAAGACTGATATGGGTACCAGGGCACTCAGATATCGAAGGAAACCGGGTAGCCGACCGTCTTGCAAAAGACGGGACAAATATACCTTTTATAGGACCCGAACCCACATTCGGAATAACTGCGGAAACAGTTAAGCAGGATATTAATACTTTGCTCTGGTAATGGCACAAACGGCACTGGACAGCCATATCAGGGCAGAGACACTCCAAGCTCTTCCTGAATGAGCCATCCAAGAAAAGAACTGACAACTTACTCTTAATGAGCAAGCATGATGTTAGATTAATAACAGGACTGGTAACAGGACACTGTCAATTAAACAAACATTTGCACAGGTTGGGCCTTAAACAAGAACCAACATGCAGAGGATGTGGAGACGAGGATGAAACTCCACAACATTTATTATGTCACTGCGAAGCATTTATGGCAAGCAGACACAGTCTTTTAGGAGCAAAGAAATTGCATACTGAGACACTAAAGGACATAAGTCTAAAGAAAATCCTGGAGTTCACAAAACAAACAGGACTTCTAGAATAGAAGTAAAACACGGAGGGTACAATAGACCAGAAAGGTCGCAGTACAGGGACAAAGATGAACCACCTCTCGATAATAATAATAAAGATATGTCAAAAATTAATCTGTATAAAAAGAGACTTGAATAATGTAATAACATTTAACTGAATTATATTGTGAATTAATAGATTAGATAAATAGTAAGTATTTAAAAAGAACATATAAAATATGAGAACCAGAATGGTATGAAATATTAAATTTGACAAGTCATTGTTATCCTGTTTAGATTTTACAATAATTTTAGAATATAGAAGAAAAGTGTGAAAGATTTATTAATATTTAAATGAAGTTTAATCATAAGCTAAATAAATCAGAAATAATATAAGTAGAATGTAAAAATAATTTTAATAACAAATGCCGTTAAGGAAGCCTATGCCTAGGAAAACAAGTACATAAAATAACATTAAAATTAATAATGATCAATGAAATTTCAAATTTGTATAGTTCTTTTTTCGTTAGTCGTAGAAAAGTATGCCGCACAACTAGAGTGGAATGCCCATATCGCCTTCGGATGATTGAACACTCCGCCCATGGCGTCGTATTCAAACTTCATCATCATCGATATGGACTTCATATTCACTCTTGTACAAACTACTACGAGTATTTTCGCTTACTCGCTCGCAAAATAAAAATTTGTTTTAGTTAATTATTTACACTATTAACATAAATTGCACACTTTTGACAAATTTTAATATGTATTAATTCCTAAGCTAAAATAGTTATTTGAGTATTAAGAGCGTAAATTGGCACTTTATCGATTTAGAAAAAAGTTGACGCGTAGCGGAGCGCGGCAATCTTCCGTAAGCGATAGACAATGACGTTTTACGCTAGTAACAAAAGATTTATCTAATATAATTTTGAGCTAGGAATTAATACTAAAACTTGTCAAAATTGTGCAGTCTATATTAATACTATAAATAATTAAATAAAAATAAATTAAATAAATAAAAACAATATATTAAATAAATAAATAAAATTTATTAAATAAGTAAATAAATAAATAAATAAAAAGCAAGAACTTGTAGAAAAATTATATTAGTTAAATTTTTCTTTACTTCCTCCTTGTTACATATTTTAGAAATCTAGATATATAGAATGAACTTAAAAAATACGAGTAATGTGTGTTAAAAGCGTAGAGTGTCATTGTTGCTTACGAAAGACTGTCAACACCTTTCTTAAGCGACAAATTATAGTCCGGTTGTTAAGGGCGAAATTTTGCCTCTACCCTGCATTTTGTGATGCAAGCAAGCCGTTTGGGTAATTTGTTACTGGGACTATACCCTACCGATTAAGAGATGTAGCCACCCGGAAATGACCCGGAGGCGCAAGTTATTGCGGGTTGTATACCTCATTGGCGCAGTTTTATTAAAGTCGCCGTGGTGCGCAAACCATTGGATCTTCAAAGTTGAATTTTTATAATAATAATAACAATGGAAAGGTCTTTGATGCTGCGGTGCAAAAAAAATGTTTGAATATATATAACGTATACATTTTTCTCTTGAATTTAGCACATTGTGTTTTTTTGAAGAAAATTTTAAATTTTTAAAATACTAGAAAATAACCCGAATAAAAATTGTAGCGCATTCAAAGTGCTCGTTTTTTTTTGCGCGGCAGAATCAAAGACCTTATCATTATAAGTAATATAAAAACAAAATCAGCTCTGTAGACCCAATGGTTTGCACACCACTGCTACTTTAAGAAAAACGTGCCAATGAAGTATACAACCCTCAATACACAGAGCCTGTGCAACCATTCCGGGTGGCTACACTTCTTAACCGGTAGAGTATTGTCCAAGCAACATATAAACTTAACACCTTGCTCCAATTGACATAACAATGGTCTGCGTTGCGCAGGGCGGCTCGGCTCACTTTCGTGTCCCTTTAGAAACTTCCGTGTCGGAGGGTCTCTGAAAGTCACACACACGCCACTAAGCCCTATATCGATAGCTCTTTGAACGCGCTACAATTTTTATTCGGGTTATTTTCTAGTATGACGTAGCGTTCTTGCGCAATCGGCCAAGGAAGCCAAAATTTTCTTCAAAAAAATACAATGTACTAAATTCAAGAGGAAAATGTATACGTTATAAATAATGAAACATTTTTTTGCACCGCAGCATCAAAGACCATTCCATTGTTATTATTATAAAAATTCAACTTTGAAGATCCAATGGTTTGCGCACCATGGCGACTTTAAGAAAACTGGGCCAATGAGGTATACAACCCGCAATAACTTGTGCCTCCGGGGCATTTCCGGGTGGCTGCATCTCTTAATCGGTAGGGTATAGTCCCAGTAACAAATGACCCAAACGGCTTGCTTGCATCACAAAATGCAGGGTGAACTGCCTTAACATCCAAACTATTATCACTTTATGCTCTTAATAGAAAAATAACTATTTTGCTGTAATCACCACTTATATACATAAATGAAATCTAAGATAATAACTAGTATCAACATTAACCCCATGGAGTCTCGTGGCCGCGTGCCTAAGTGTCAGGTCGCGAATCTGGGGAACCGGGTTCGAACCCGACCGACGCCAAATATTTCCAATTTTAAATGGCACAAAATTGACCCCTGTGGTGCACTCTCCACGCCAGCAATGAGTGCCCGAGAGGTGATGCCTGGTAAGCGTTCGCACGGTTCAAATATTTTATCATTGCCGAATTCTGTGTACAAAGCAGATTGGCACACCCAGCAATGGGTATTAAGCCGTGATGATATATTTATTTATTTATCAATATTAACTCTTTTTTAAGTAGATATGTGTAGTTTGAATATCTTCCCAAATTTACAAGTGTTTTTAACAGGGTTCAGTTTATTTCATTTGAAACTATATTTGTAGCTATATATTAGTATATTTGTAAATTAAAGGAGTTTTTCGCACACGTTAAAAGATTATAAAAACACTTTCAGTCAAATCGTAACTTGAATGATTTCATTTTTTAGTTAGCAGTGATATACCGTTTCAAGGTATTTTTGTGTTGACTCAGAAATAGTCATAAGGCTGATATGAAGCAAAGAACAAGCGCGGTTAGTGAAATCGAGGCGATCGTGCTAAAATCACATATCGTCATTTCGGTAAATGACCACGTTTTTAGATCCCTAGAAACCAATTTTAACATTTTCATGATGATGTCTATGTGTATGCGTGCGTGTGTGCGTGCGTGTGTGTGCATGTGTGTGTGTGTGAGTGTGTGTGTGTGAGTGTGCGTGTGTGAGTGTGTGTGTATGTGTGTGTGTGTCTGTGTGTGTGTGTGTGTGTGTGTGTGTGTGTGTGTGTGTGTGTGTGGATCCTCCACTCTGACTCAAATAATATCATTCAGAAAATTTTGAAACCTTGTATTTCTATCTTATTCTAATAAGGGAAGAGACCATTATATTTTGGTGTATATCAGATAACCGGAAATGGCACTTTACTTGAAGCTTAAAAAAAAATTTCTTCGAAAAATACCTTTAAGTGTTATATTTTCAAGATTTGTGTTATTATAAAAATTAAAGAATATTAAATTTTCTACAGATTTGCATAAATACTTTTTCTATATATTTTATGGATAAATTTATAAAATTATCTATAATTTTAGTCCCGGAGCTTGTTTTAAACAAGCAAAACTCCTTGGTTACGCAGTTTATATCTCAAATGTTTGTAACTGACAGATAAATGTCACTGTCAAAGAACTAATCATTTCAAATTAATAATAGTAACGTTTTAAAAAGAAAATAGTAAATAGAACCATAGTTATATTGAATGGATCTTAATACAGTTTCCGCAATAACTAAATATGTAAGTATGTATATTTAAATTAATAAAAATTAAATATCGGGAGGTTTGGTCATCGGCCTTTCAGTTAATAGACGCAGCGTACGAGCAACACGCTTGTCCCGATATAACGGTGCAGACATAGTATCTCTATCCTCTATCCAGTACGGAAGTTAAGAAAGCGCGGCAAAATTAAAAATTATAAATTTTGACTTGTTCCAAAATTATTATGCTAGGTGCGTAGCCACAAAGCATGAAGCCACTGGCTTCTTCTTGTGCAATCTTTGGGAAACCTAGAACAATATAATATATTATATTAATATATAGTGAAAAAGTAATAATTAATAAGAACTTACATATGAAATGACGCAGCTGAGCCGCGTACGTACCGCTGACTGCACGAAATACACCGTTTCCCCATTATTTTGTGGCATATAAACTCCACAACACATGTACGTATATATCACGAATAATACATTGACCGAAATAATTGTAAATGTTTTCCAAAAAATAAAATAATATACAACTCAAACAGATGGCACGAAACACGGAACAGCAAAATGTCAATTTTGACAACTATTTATGAGAACTTCCATACGGTTGAAGGACAGAATATATATCTCTATCCTTTTATGTTGGAACAATATTCTAACCATAAATGAATAGGAGACACTGGGTCTATTAGTTGAAAGGTCAATGGGTTTGGTGTTGGTCTAATCAGATTTTTTTTAGAAACACTTGATTTTTAATAATGTCGCACTGTTATAAAAAATAACGGCCGTGGCTGTTATGAGACACATATTGGTTGAGCATAGGGTACTGTTGTAGCACATTTAACAATACGATATTATGAAAAACAATTTACACTGCGTTTTTACAAATTCACATAAGAAATACGAACTTCATTAATCAAATTAAAAGATCCTTACAATAAACAACATACTATTTCACATACATGTAACTATTTCTGACATGGTTGAAGTAAAATTATATTTTGTTTTTATATTATTAACAAATCGATAAACTACAATCGAAGAATTGTGCCTAGCTATGAAATAAGAGTAGAACGGAACTGTATAAGGAAAATCTTTCAAATACTGTTGTGTAGATAAAAATAAATTTTTGTATTACAAAAAATGGATTATTATTTCAAAAATAAATTTGTCCTTATAAAAAATATTAAATTGAGTATTAATAAACAAAAATAATGCGAATATAAAATATAAATAAATACAACAAATTTAATTTACTTAATTGAAATATTTTTTTGCTGTTTTCTTCCTTTCATGCTGAATCTGTGTTTCTAATATATAATCAGGATTTTGAATTTTAAGATTTCTGGTGAATCGTGGATCTTAAATCTCTGGAAATACGCAATTTTTATTAAAATTTGTTAATTTTTCGCCATGTTTTTACAAAATTCATCATCTTTTTGAACATAATTTATTGTTACGGGCCTATCTTCCCCGCATCATATCCCTAATATGCATGTACTCCTTTCTGTAATCTGTAATTGCCCTTGTATCTGGTAGTACGATTTCTCAATTTTATTTAATACCAAATTACCTTCTCTGCTTTAAATATGGTAATTTTCTTTTTACTAACAGCATCTTTTACATCCATTTTATATGCTGAGTACGGGCATTTAATTTCTACGAATTTGTCATCCTCTACTAAACCATCACGTGTTGCATCAAGATATGGGATTGTTTTATGAACAAACAATCCACACTTTTTGTATTTTTAAATTTTTCTGCCTCTCTAATTGTTTTATAGCTTTATTCTTGCATTTTTTTGCATGACTAATAGCTGCACTACTAAAAGACGTATACGAGTATAATATTTTTTTTACCAAATTAGCACAGGTGGTTGTGCTTCGACGTCTGCAAACGGAATAAAAATTAGATGCTGTTAGCATTTTTCGCCGCACTTCAAGCCAAAGACCAGAATCAACTTGATTTTTAGTTTGTTCTTCTAATAATACATTTCGTTCCAGTGACTGCAAGAATAGATAGTATTTTTCTTACATTATATTCTTCTGAGCTGATATCTATTTTGTTCCACTACTCGCCATAATGTGAATCTGCCGTTTAAATTTTTTGTATTTTTCTTTCACGGGACACCATATTAATTATTTCGCGAGGCTTTTTACAATATTATTTTATTCCTCTTCAGTTTAAATTTTTTACATTTTATGACGGATTGCTATTTTACATAGTTGTACGTTAAAAATAATGGTGTTTGTAAAATTAACTCGTTTGCCTAAAAACGCAAAAGAAATATAAAAAATACTTTAAATATACTCTAGTTATAATATATTTTGTGCACGATCGGGTTTTTTAAATGCTTAACCGACAGGGTTTTCAAGGCAGTAAGGTTTATTTACAAATTACTGATCGGTAAGTGACGTGGCTCACTTACTGATCAGGAGGCGGAGGTGGTAAGTAATGAAGAAAAAAACGATCATTTTTTTAATATGTCAAATTAATTTTGAAATTTTAATTTTGGGCGTCGATCTTGCAAAAAACGCAATAAGCAATGCGGTCAGTAAATGTTCTTCTACCGGTATCGGATGTATTGGAGATCTTCTAAATCATCCTCAACCGGTAGAAAGCATTTACTAACCTTAATACTGAAATAGCTATAACCTACCTCCTACAAATTTTGCAATAATTGAGTTTTACCTCTTTACAATATTGCTGTCTACATCGTAAATTAAACTTCTAGCGTGAAAAGCTATATCTTGATATTTTTTTCTAATTTATTTAAAAATTCTATATTATTATTGAATGCTTCATTTATTCACGTCCAGTTCTTTATATTAACAAAAATACTGATCACAATGAATATGTTTTCCCTATTCATGATATATTTCATTTAATATGTCAGAGTGTAACAATTTTATTGTCTCGTTTTTATCAGAATTTTTCTTCCTATAAGAAATAGCACTAATTATACAGGCTGCCCATTTTAAAATTTCCCGCCTAAAAATTAATGCATAGCAATCTATGATACATTTCATAAGTGACTTGGTTTTTAAAATTTTGTTTTGCTCTTAGACCTTCTGAGATTATTCGATTTATAGTACTAATATTTACTAAGTGGCTTATGAAATGTATTCTGTTTTGCCTATTTTTAAAATTTCAGGTGGAAACATATAAAATGGGTATCCTGTATTAGTTATCATTCTTATTAATTTATTTTTCAATGTTTTCCTTAATTTAATATTATAATCAGTATTCGTTGGCAAACGAAAGTTTTCTAGAAAAGCATCTTAAAAGGTGATTCCTGCATTAATTTTTTTCTACTGTAATATTAGCGTATGGTCTAGTCTACTATGGTTTTATAAGTGCTACTATCACCGTCAGCAATTAATTTGTTAAAAATTACACCTTATGTTTCCAAACTTGTTTTAAATCCTTCAAAAAGTATTGCTGATTCCATACATGTTGAACTCCTATAAAAAAATTGAAACAGACATGGGTACTTTTGTCGTTAACAGGGTTTTCTTTCGAACTTTTGTCGCAAACCATACAATATTTATTTTTAACGCCAATGTACAGACTTTCTTTGAAGTGATATCCAATAAGTGCAGCTACTTCAAAATTGGATTTATAGTTTGTTCCGTATGATCTTCGTGACCAACAACCATCTCCAATTACTGTAATTAAAGGAATTCCATATTCATTAATATTTTTTATCTGAATAGCATATTTAGCCTCTTTGTTCACCATTGTTCACTTTGTTTTGAATTTTGGTGAATGTTGATTGGAACATATATGGAATATTCATTTCAGTCATTAACTCCTCCAAATTATAATAACCCGCTCCTATACTTATAATTCCAGTTACTGCTTCTGTATTTACATCCATTTTATTATCGTCTGAATTAGCTGTATATATGTGAAATGTGTAGTTTAAACTAAAACGGAAAATATCCCAAACTGCTTTTCCTTGATTATATATAAATTTGTCAAATTAAAACCGAGTTCAGGGGCATGTTGACATATTTTTGAGAACTTTAAAAAAAGAAAAGATGTCTACAACCCTTCTTCCATCGGGCTTAAAATTTAATTCATCCTTCAATTGAATTCCATTAGCAACAAAACATTCTTCAACAAAGGTTGAGAAAGTTCGATCATGTTTGATACAGTCGAACAAGTCGCAATATCCTAAAAAATATATACATCGTAATTATATCTATTCAATATTATTATTAATTGTAATATGAATGTAAACTTTAGCGCAAGATTAATGGCAGATTTTATATATACATGATGTTAAAAAAGGAAAAGAAATACGAGTATATTAACTTCAAATTGCTGATTTTCAATCGAATATGTTTCAAAATGAACATTATCATTCATTTTTATTAATTCTGACAACCATTGTACACGTATTTCCATGTTATTTATATATATTTCAATGTTAACAAATTTTCACGTAAGTAATTTTTTTAAAACAAAAACCTCATTGTCTGTACATATTTATATTAGTTCTGTAATAATTTTGTAGCTCCTGATGAAGGCACATGTGGTGCCGAAACTAGTAGAGGCCGAAAATAAATAATTTTTAACCATTGACTGAATTCCAGAAGTTTTTCCTTTACCCATAACCTATTATATTTTTCACGAAAATCTGTTCAGAGCTTTAAGTAAAGTATCACTTCCGGTTTATCAGTTTTAGAAGAAATCTAACATGTCGTTCTCATTAATATAAAAATCTTAAATACCATATTTTAAAAGTTTTTAAATATATCAATATATTTTTCACGAAAATCTGTTGAGAGCTTCAAGTAAAGTATCACTTCCGGTTTATCAATTTTAGAAAAAATCTAACATGACGTTCACATTCATACAAAAATCTTAAATAAGAAATTTAAAAAGTTTTGGAATATATCATAATATATTTTTCACGAAAATCTGTTCAGAGCTTGAAGTAAAGTGTCACTTCTGGTTTATAAATTTTAGCCAAAATGTAATATGTTGTTCCCCTTGGTACACCATTTTAAATACTAAAATTGAAAAGTTTTGTATTATATTTTAATATAGTTTTTCATTAAAAACTGTTATGGGCTGTAAGTAGTCACTTCTGATTATCCAATTTTACCCAAAATATAATCAGTTCTTTATATAAATGTAGAAAGCTTATCGTGAACAATAAAAATCGTCACACACACACACAAACACACGTTTTTATTATTTCTACGATGGTGTGTGTGTGTGTGTGTGTGTGTGTGTGTGTGTGTGTGTGTGTGTGTGTGTGTATGTGTATGTGTATGTGTATGTGTATGTGTATGTGTATGTGTATGTGTATGTGTATGTGTATGTGTATGTGTATGTGTATGTGTATGTGTATGTGTATGTGTATGTGTATGTGTACCTGTACGTGTACGTGTACGTGTACGTGTACGTGTACGTGTACGTGTACGTGTACGTGTACGTGTACGTGTACGTGTACGTGTACGTGTACGTGTACGTGTACGTGTACGTGTACGTGTACGTGTACGTGTACGTGTACGTGTACGTGTACGTGTACGTGTACGTGTACGTGTACGTGTACGTGTACGTGTACGTGTACGTGTATGTGTATGTGTATGTGTATGTGTATGTGTATGTGTATGTGTATGTGTATGTGTATGTGTATGTGTATGTGTATGTGTATGTGTATGTGTATGTGTATGTGTATGTGTATGTGTATGTGTATGTGTATGTGTGTGTGTGTGTGTGTGTGTGTGTGTGTGTGTGTGTGTGTGTGCGTGCGTGTGGATTTTTTTGTCCACGATAACTCTTATACCAAACTTCCAAATATTTCTATTTTCCATGAAAGATATTTTATGATATACTCCAAAACTTGTCAAATAGAGTATTTAAGACTTTTATATGAAGAAGAACAACATATTAAGTTTTGGCTAAAATTGATAATCCGGAAATGATACATTACCTGAAGTTCTCAAAAGATTTTCGTGAAAAATATATTATGATATATTCCAAAACTTTTCAAATTTGGTATTTAAGATTCTTATATTAATGAGAACGACATACTAGATGTTTTTCTAAAATTGATAAACTACTTCACAGGAAGCTAAAAACATATTTTTTTGAAAAAATATATTAAAACATGATTCAAAACTTCTCAAATTTGGTATTAAAAACTCGTATATAATATGAAACAACATTAGATTTTGATTATACCTATATGATAAACCGGAAGTGATACTTAATTTTGAGTTTCTAACAGATTTTCGAGCAAAAACATTATAAAATATAATCCAAAATTTGGTATTACAGACTATTCTATTTATTGGAACAACAAATTAGATTTTGTTTACAAACGATCAACTAAAGTGATATTTTACTTAAAGCTCATTACTATTTCAAACATGGAATTGACGGGAGGTCATGTGTTGCTTACATCATTTTTTTCGATTATTGTAATCAATTATTTTTTCTTTATTTATAACAAAGTTATTATTATTGCTAAATAATAAATTATTGTAATAGGAAATAGAAGACAGATTTTTAAAAGTTCAGCAACGTTTTTAAAAAAACAATATCCTGCTAGAGAATCAAATCCATAATCTAATATATTTTAATTGTAAAGGCCCATGCTAACCATTATACCGGGTATTATACCACGAAAGACATTTGAAGATCTTTTCTTATTACGTAATAAAATATTAAAACAATTATTTATTTACAAATTAAATAAAGGTTAAATAGAAGTTAAACTATTTCTTAAACATTATAATTATGTTTATTATTTATCCATCGGTATAGCAAAAGTAACCAAATTTCAAATTAGATTGTTCGCGATTTTTATTGCTTTTACCTATTTACACTAATTAAACTAATTACGTGCTCCACAATTGCAGTTCTCATGCTTTTATTGACATACGGCAAATCACTCTTTTTACATTTGTAATATAAATTTTTCGGGTATTTAAGATTATTAATACATATGAGCACACAAATAGTTACCTTAAATAAGCTTTTAAATTAGTGCATTTTTTCGTTTTGCACTTAAATATGTCCTGTCTTTATTACTTTTCCACCGGGCCATTTTACAAATAAAAATATTAAACACGTGCACTTTATAATTATTATTAACTTTTGCATGATATTGTACAAGGGTGGAACTTGGTTACTTGGGGTAGATGACAGTAGTTATAGACATATTATTGCGCAAGTATTTACATGAAATGTAGGTATCGTAATAACATTAAAATAGCAATTCAAATTATGTTAATTGTAAAAAATTTGATATTTTATTAAAGATAAATTGTAGATCTTTGTCACTCTAATAACAATTTTTCGAAATTTTATATGCCATTTGCGTAAAATTAGTCTATATACATATATATATATATATATATATATATATATATATATATATATATATATATATACATATATATATATATATATATATATATATATATATATATATATATATATATATATATACGTATATTTTAAGGCAATAAATTTAAAAAATTGTCATTAGAGACGAAAAGAGGCAAGTTTAAATTATTCCATACAATTATTCTTATTTCGAAAATATATTATTTTAAGATGATTTTAGGGTATAAACGAACAACTTTTTGGCGTATTTCAACGACTTAAGCATCACAACAGACACTCTGTTTCCTTCATAGCCGCTTAGATTGCCTGTCGGGGTGGTAAGCACTTGACGTTTTATATAGCGTCAATTCAATTTGTACCTTCCACCGCACGGAGTTACGTGCAAAGAAAGTGAAAGAGAACGTACTCGTTTATATTATCGTTAAAGGTTATAAAAATGTTACTACGATTTGTCATTGAGATAAATAAATAGATAGGTGCTTGTTAATGCTACAGATATACAGCCAGTAAAATCTACCCTTACCCTTAGAATCTAATCTTAAAATGATCTCTCTTGCCGATTCACAAAAAATCTATTTCTAACTAAAATATACAAAATCAAAGACTCGAATACAGCATATTATTGATTAAAAATAAATATATCATCACGGCGTGTTACCCATTTCTGGGTGTGCCAATCTGCTTTTTACGCACATATCAGACGGGATCGAACCCAGGTCCCCAGATTCACGATCAGATGCTTAGGCTCACGCCGAGACCCCATGTTGATCAAAAATACAATTAATATATTTATTTTCGTGACAATTTATGAAAAATACCAAATATCACACGAGCTAAGATATTTGAATTTTATACAAGTTGCGAACATTATTTTTGCAGACGAGCATAAATAAATAATAATACAATTTATTATTATTTAAATAATTATCTATGAGTTCATTTAACAATATTATGTACATATGTAATGAAGTAACTAAATTTCAAAATTAATTAAAATATTTAAAATAAAATTAAAATAATTTCGAGTTAGCTTGTCTAGCTAGAAAATAATGGTATAGTAATCTAGCAACCGTGTCAACTGCTACGATATGTAATATATTGTTACACTAATATGATAAATTCAACTTTCAGTGTTAGGATACTACCTTGATATGTTATACTTATCACAATCACTGGTCGTCCAAAAAAGCTTTTAAGATACAATATGCAATCAGTGATCAGATTCGTATTCCTCTTAACCCATTTATCCCCATTGTTGCGTTAACGCAACATCAAAATGAATATTTTCTTATATTTAATGAATAAATTTTTATGAAGAATGAAACACATTTGTATTATTGAAAATATATAATATAAAATCTCTAAAATTAAAACAAAAAACATGCGATTTAAAAAAATTGTTTATATAAATATACAATAATTTTTTCATATTTGAGTTGAGTTTTATAAAAAAAATACAAATATTTCTGAAAAAAAAACCTATTTCCATAACACAGTTTTTAAACGGTTTTGTTTTATGATGTTGCGTTAAAGCAACATTGGGACAAACCAAGTAAAAGAAGTGATGAAATGCATAATTACATGTACGAAAGTGTATTGTTTATTAGCATTTACTCTGTTACACAGACGGTTGAAGACGTATATTTACTTAAATATTGTGCAACAATTACGATATTATGTACAGATTCTTGATAATAATATTTTTAGAGTAGCTTGAAATATTCAAAATATATCATTCCATAAGGTATATTTTGACAACTACTTTACAAGTTACAAATTATTAGTTCTTTCAAAAGATGGGTGTTATTTTGCCACTGGCACGGTACGTGGTAACAGAATACTGAAATAACTTACTAGTAAGTCTATAGGGAAGAAACCGCGTGGTACTATGGATTCACGTTACGATCATACATATGAAATATGTATGATACGATGGACAATTCCGTGGTTACAGTGGCAAGCAATTGCGAGTCTGTGGAGCCTAATGTATTTGTGAACAGCAACAATTGTAAAAAAAGACATCTCTATACCACAACCAAATATGATTTCGAAGTATAACAAATATATGGGGGACATTGACTTACACGATAACGCTGTTGAAAACTATAGAATAAATATTCGCGGAAAAAAATGGTGGTGGCACTTATTGATAAATATATGTTAGCTTCGGACTGTGGTAAATGCTTGGAAACTGGCAAAACACAATCTAATCGCGGATGTGGTTTCTTTGAATCTATACCATCTACTGCCCGATTTGACAATGTGCGCCACATAATCAGAGACGACTGGCTCTTTGGACCGACTCGGGAAATAAAAACCTGACCGGCCTGCACTTAGTAAAAAAAAGATTATACTCCAGGTTGGGATTACAGGATTTGCCAATAGCGAGAATTTTTAGCTTATGATTGCTGTTTGTATTGCTGCAAAGGTAATTTTTATTTACCGAAATCTGTGTACAAAGCAGATTGCCACACCCGGCAATGGGTAATATGCCGTGATGATATATTTATTTATCTTATTTTATCCGGGTGCATCTTACTCGCTAGAATGAACCCAAAATAATTCGGATTGCTCTGCATTCTAAATTTATTGTTGTCTAAACTAAGTTCTTTTTTTTTCTTGCAACTCAATTCTGAATGATGCCAAAACTGTTTCCACATTGGAAAGTTTTTCACCCGTTATTTTCTAAGAACCTATTCCAAATCGTTACTGAAACCCTTAGGACCAGCCTCTGCTGGCCTCAGACTGAATGTTGTCCTCCAAATCTGGGTAAAACGGGACATAAAAGTATTTTGATTTTTCAGTAGTATGTCTGTCTTTGTTGCAAAAATCAAGAGTAGTTAGGTAAACGACATCCTATACTTTTACAAATTTACCTTTCTTCATTGTTTTTCTTTTGCCTAGTCATATTTCTGTGCAAAAAATATATTGACGAATGTAATCCTTTTTTTCCTTTATGTCACTAATGGTCGAATATTAATTTGTTTAATGTTTGACTGTTACACTATATGGGGCTTTTGTATTGAGAAGCTTTAAAAACATTTTGTTGTGAATATGCGATTTAATATAGAGGGAAGCGGAATTCCAAATTTAGATAACCTGTCCACGTTTTTAAAAGAACCTTTCAAAGGGGTAAATCACAATTACAGAGTGTGTTGACGTACACGAATCCTACGCCTTAGCGGGATTCGAACCCAAAACCCCAAGCGCAGTCATGACTAAGAGGCGTTGCTCTAACCATTGAACCACCGGAACCGATTTGCAATACATACAGCATGCGACAGCTTGTATAGTACACAGTATTAGTATTATAGCAGCAATATAATACTTGCCAGAGAAAAAATAGGCGCTAGACCCACCGGCCTCCTACAAGTCGCGGCCTCTCGGGAATCTCCCGATTTCCCGGTGACCCTGTCCGTCCCTCCACCTAATTGAAAGATATAAATTTTGTTCTGAATTTTTTTGATGCATTTAATCCCAATGTTGCCTTAACGCAACTTTTTAAAAAAATATAAAATTTGTGTTTTATTTTTTATTTCAGAATATGTTTATATGAATCTTAATACACAATTTAACATAAAAAAAGTTTTTTCTAATTATTTATACTAGTGGTCCTAAATGGGTTAAACCACTAGACACGCACTAAATTTTAAAATACAAGCGCATTCATTCGGCTAAAACCCGAAGAGCGATCGACAAAATACGCCCCGATAACTATTAAAGGATTATAAATTAACTGTAAAATATGTTTTTGTTTTATTATTATTAATACATTCTTTTTAAACCTATTAAATGTATTCTTATTTTTTTATTAACTTCATTTCTACATAACAGAGAGAAGAATAAAATTAAACATTGTTTCGAAGTAGTGATGGTAAATAACATTAAATCAAGATTAGTAGTAATAAAAGAATATGATAATGAGTGCCCATGAGATGACACCTTGTAAACTCCTACACGGTAAAAAACAGATTGGCACATCCAGCAATGGATAATATGTCGTAATGATATATTTATTTTATGTATGTATAATTCCAATATCCACTGGATTGCATGGATCATAAATCGAGCAAACTTTAATAGGGAATTCCTCAAAAAGTTTCAAAAGACATTCATTTTGTTTTTTCATAATCTATTCTATAAAATAAGGCAACATAATATCATCTAAATTTATAAATTTTTAACTATTCTCATAAAAAAAAACTTACTGAAGAATTAATAATACCCATAGCACGCACAGTAATATTTAGTTGTCTGTGTTAATACTCTCGTTTAACTGAAAATGATCTTGTAAGACCATACAAAAAGCTACTTAGGTTTTTAAATAGTAATACAGTTGGTACGTATACCAAAAAAAGATTGTGATTTATTTTTCTGAAACTGAGGTACACGTTTTGATGTCATTTCTTGATGTACGTGTATGAAGGAGCTGGTTTTGACAGAATCCCGAGCTTGTTAATTAAAAATTGTCTCTTTCCTGTCCATTAACTGTCATTTGTAATAAGTCGCTTACTGAAGATCAGTGTCTCAGCATGTGGAAAAAGACTCTTATTGTTCTAGTTTTCAAATCGGGTAATCGAAATTCTGTTGAAAGTTATCGTTAATTATCAAAACTGTGTACATTTGCATTTTTTTTAGAAAAATATTTATAAGTAGTTATTAGCAGCCTTTAAGGGTATTATTATCAATATTCAACAACATGGTTTTTATAGTGGCCGATCTGACGAGTCTAATCTCGTTGAACACACAGACTAAATTCGTCAGTCAACGGATTATAATACCCAGGTTGATGCAGTGTACAATGATCTCAGTAAAGCGTTTCACAAAATAAATCTTGCCATGTTGATAAATAAATTAGAAATGTATGGAGTACATGGCAATCTTCTTAATGGTTTAATTGGCATTTGAATTGCAAGCAGCAATGTGTAACTCTCAAAGGGTTCAGATCTGATTATTTTCCCGTGACCTCTGTTGTGCCTCAATAATCTCATCTAGGACTACTCCTTTTTATTATTTTCATTAGTGATTTTAGCAACATTTTCGAAAACTCCATTTTTATTATATATGCTGACGATCTTAAGGTATACAGTGAAATAACTTGCATCATCTCAGATTGTATTGCTCTTCAAGCTGATCTCGACAGGTTAAATAACTATTTATCTATCTGTTAATCATAGTAAATGCTCTTGCATTTTTTTCTCTCAAAATACGAACAATTTCGGATTTCAATACAGAATAGTGGAAATGTTATCAATCGTGTATCTCAAGCAAAAGATCTTGGAATCATATTAAATAAAAAAAAAACTCATATACGATATTCACATTGACACTGTTGTAAAGAAAGCATATGAGATGCTTGGATTTATACTAAGGGTTAGAGCACATGTCAGTAATTACAACACTCTCGTTTAACTATATTACTTACTTGTTCGCTCGCAATTAGAATTAACTCTCGTATGTTGGTCATTACAAATATATATTAACAAAATTGAAGGTATCCAACGTAAATATATTTTAGCTTTAAATTGGAAATTTCCAAATAATGCTGTCCTACTTACTTTACAAAAACGTGGAGAAGTACTAGATATGACATTTTTATACAAATTTGTAAACAATTATATAGACAGTCCCATTCTTTTAAGTAAAATATCTTTACGTGTACCTTCCTATTCCACTCGTTCTGTTGAAACGTTCTCTACTAAAAGATATTAAACTAACGCACCTATCTTTTCTACAGCAAATCGATTAATGTGTACTTTTAATAATATGATTGCTATTTATTACGTACCTATTATTTGTAACTGTCGCTATTTACGTTTAAATCTTTCTTAAATTATTTTTCGCATTCCTTTTCTATTCGTGAGATTTAATTTTTTGATTTCTCCATATTTTGTTATATACTCTGCCTGGCTAAATTTTTTTATATTTCGTGTATTTGATCTGTACTGTACTATCATTGGTCCTTGGCCTATTGCACAACCTTCTTTCAAAATAAATAAATAAATAAATGAATACTAAAATTCAGAGGCGTCGTTAGGATTTTGAAACAGGGGGGGGGGCAAATGGGCACAATTCAGATAAATTAAAAATCATTAATCAATACATGTAGAAATTTATTAATTATAATAATATATAATAACAAACATAAAAGAACTTACAAAGGTAGATAATAATAACAATTTTATGTTTTACTAGGTAATATTAACTCATTTCTTCTTTTTATCTTAGCAAATTCGTCTATAATGTCATCTACATTCAGCAGATTTGCTTCATTACTTTCAATAGATATAAGTGCCATTGAGCTTAGTCTTTGTTGTGAAATTGTGGCTCTAATATAATTTTTAATCTTTTTAAAACGCTAAAGGAACGTTCACAAGAGCATGAAGTTATTGGTATAATAATAGCAATTTTTACTAAAATATATAAATGTGGAAATATTGTTTTGTCCAATACCTTGATAAAAGTTTGCATGTTTGAAGGTTTAGTTGATAAATTCGATATATAATTTTTTGCTATAATGCATTCGTATTGAATATTATCGGGTAAATTATAACGTTGAATTAAAGGAACTAAAGAATAATAATTTAGGAATGAATCCGAGTTAGGATTTAAAGAATCAATTGCTTGATAAATTTGACAATTTTCTTTCGAAAATCGATTTTCTAGTTCATTTATCATTGTATCTAGAATAGGATAAAAAGTGTGTAATTTAAAATTTTCTTTATCACAATAATTTTCATTGTGTTACATACATTATCATCATATTGTAGAAATTCCTTGAAATGAGAAGGTTTTTGTCTTTTTCTTGATAATTTATGGTCTTGTTCTATATTTAAGGCCTTATAAAAATTCATAGATTTTTCATACAGTTCATCAAAACATTTATCGTTGCGCATTTCTTTAAAACTTGCAATTAATGATTTTATACCGTTAATTGCGTCTAGTATATTTATCTCTGTTCCTTGTAGAAATTCATGAATTCCTGAGGAAATCCCCAAAATTAGTTCGAAAATAAATAAAAGCAATATTGTTGAAAACTTCATTAAAATTTTAAATAAACTTTCGGCTTTTACTATATCACATGTAGTTGACTTATAAATTTTTTAAAATTGCTGGGTAATCTTGTTTAATAGCACGGACAACATTAATTCTGCTATACCATTGTGTTGTGCTTAATGAATCGATAGATTTTGTTTTTATTTCCAATTGTTTCTGAATTGATATAAATTGTTTGTGGTTTACAACATGGAAAAAAAATTATGAATTGATTGCAAGTGAGAAAAAAACATTTTTGATTCTCGTATGGAATCACAAATTTCTACAAGAACGAGATTTAGTCTGTGGGCGTAACAGTAAACATAAATGGCAAAAGGGAATCTATTTTCCCTAAATTTTATTTGAACTCCGTTTTTGATCACACTCATCACACTTGCTCCATCATAAGTTTGTGCGACGCAAGTTGAGTTAATGCCTAAATTTTTTATTTCTTTTATTATAGTTTTGCAAAGTGATTTCGCATCTAAATTTTTCACGTGGTTAAAACTTAGAAAAACTTCTTTGGGAATATTTGCATTAGTTATATATCGAGCACAAATACTCATTTATTCTTCGGTACTTATGTCTCTTGTATCGTCTGCCATTATCGCGAAATAATTGCATTCATTAATTTCGTTGACAATTTTTCGTGTTATGCATTTTTCAATGCATTCTACAATTTCATTTTGCGATGAGGGAGAACAGTAATGAGTATTTTGAGGTACATGATAATTTTGTAAAAAAGGGTCAAACTTTTTTTAATAATTCGAACGTTTCTATAAAATTTCCCCTATTATTTGACATTTCATTTTCATTATGGCCCCTTAATGCTAAATTTTGTTTGCATAATAGTAAAATAATATTTACTACTCTAGTTAAATAATTTCGTCGATCTTTTATGGCCTGGATAGCAGCAGAATCTAACTTATGAATTATATTACCCTTATTAGTAGATTCTTTATATTGTACCATCTATGGGCACACACAAAAGGGGCGGGCAGACCACTCTGCTGCCACGCCAAGGTAAAAATACTATAATAAGTTAAATTGTATAAGAGAAACAATAAACGTAAACACAGGTATAAATAATTTCGAAAAGGTTGTAATGATGTTAAGAACAAATACAAATGCGACTGCTCGCAATGATGGATATAATACAACTGAAAATAATATAATACATAACAACGTAAACAAATAACATATAACATAACAATAACAATGATAAATACAAATACAAAGAATAAAGTGGGCCTGTGCCGATGGAGGCGGCGCGATCGTAATTCGTCGGTACAATATAATAAATATTTCTGCGTTGCTTTAACATGCCAATCTGAATTTTCATGTTCACGAAATTTTACTAAAGCATTCTTCCACTTTCGAACGCCTACTGAAGTAAATGCAGTATCCATATTTCCCGCAAATTTGTCAAAGTTTCGGCATACGAAACAAAATGCAGCATCCCGTGATTGACAATATTCCAACCAAAAAAATTGTGTAAACCAGTGACATTGGAATGTTCTTTAATTTTTTCCACTGCCTGTTATAGGATATCGTAGTAGTTTAACTTGTAAAGGACCAGTAATTGCAGTCCCTAGGGACTTGTCTGATAATATATCTGCAAATGTTAAAAGTATATATAAATAATACTATATAAATTCTATATTCCCACCATTATCAGTTTTTGATGACTTAATACTCGTATTTTCATTGCCTGTAGCTTTTGAACAGCTAGGACCTTCCACCGATAGGTTATATTTACTAGTTGTTCCTCCTATAAAATTTAAATAACAACGGTACAAATAATTAATGAATGGTTATTTAGCATACCTCCGTTATTATCATTTTCATTCCTGTTTTCGGAAGTTTAAAAAAAATTGCGAATATCAGTCATGGTTTATATATTGTGTATACGGCTGGTACGCTTGTTCAATCACGAATAAGAAACAAGCAGTTTAGAGTTAGAGAAATGGCGACATCTCTTGCGTAGTAGTGCAATTATAGCTTTGAAAAAGAAAGTACACAACCTATAAACAATAACGTAACAAATTTTGTGATAAAAATATATATTTTAATTATTACATAAAACAGGGGGGGGGCGCAAATTCAAACAAGGGGGGCGCGCGCCGTCCCCAAAATAGCCTAACGACGCCACTGCTTAAATTCAATAGGCAGAAGACGCACGTCATCAACCTGAAAAAACCTTATAAAATAAAATATAGCTTGTAGAAAGTATTAGGGGTCACTTGTCAGTTTCCTTTACGTAAAGTATTTGTGACTTGTGCCTTGTGCTACAGTATTACTTGTTT
This sequence comes from Harpalus rubripes, assembly GCA_963082715.1. Lineage (NCBI taxonomy): Eukaryota > Metazoa > Arthropoda > Insecta > Coleoptera > Carabidae > Harpalus > Harpalus rubripes. The sequence goes on along the minus strand of OY720455.1, from coordinate 45,586,442 downwards.
GTTTTAATAAGTATTATACTATAATAAATAATCATGGGAACGGAACGGAAATAAACTATGAAAACGTTTGTGAAGTAATAGAGCTATGAGAATTAGCTCGTGGGACATAAGGGTGCAGCCTTTCACCTTTTTGCCATTTAATATTTATATCGTACTTATAAAATGGAAGCGAAGAGTTGAAAAAATGGGTATACCCGTTAGTAACAACTGTCTCTTCACTCTAAATTTTGCGGCTGATCAGCTAATTATAGCTCAGGATACATATAATCTTGAATTGAGTATTTAATGTAAAATAAAATTATTTAAAATTATGTATGCTTATTATCTTTAATAATAAGAATAGTTTTTTTTAATTGTTTCATTACTTGCATTCATGTAGTAAGTTATGCAATATGCATTGCATTTTCTTTTCTACAATAAATTACAAATTAATACACCATGTAAACGTAAACGTAGTAATAAGTGACGTCATGAAACTTGTGATTATAGAAATAATGTGGGTGTGCTGAAGGGTTAAAAAAGCTGTTCACAACTAGATACTAAATCCTGGATACGTAAGAGTATAATATAACGGACAAACTACTAACAACCGGCATTGCAACTTGATGACTAGAGACATCGTTCTATAGGCACACTATCAACACAAACACTAAAATTGTAACTAAGCAACATAAATGTAAAAATATTGATATGCTATAACAAATATACTAGTGTAAATTGGTACTACGACTGTGATTGGTTCAGAACAGTAAAATACACCAACTTCATTAGAAAACAGACCATGAGTGTCAAGATAATATTAAGAAATTATTTTTATAAACACTGAAGATGGTACTAGTCTTTATATGTGGGAATGGTGGCAAAACACTTTACGTACATAATGCATTAAGATTTTTAATTAAAATTGAAATCTCTTCCGTTATTAAATCAACACCTTTGAACTTTGTTATTTCGTTCTATTCGCGCCAGACGGCAAACAGCCAAGGAAAGAAAGCAAACAATAATGTCGGCAAAAGTTTCTTTATGATGCAATGAAAACAATATTACCTTGTTAGCTTCCCGTGCACTTTCAATTATTTTCGAAAGGCTTCAAGGCTTCAGTAACAAAACAATAAGAAATAATGAGTAATTGGTTGGTTGCTATGGCCAACCTACTTTTGTTCCAATAAAAAGATTATTAATGTGTGAAAAGCGTGCATCGCTAATAAGTTTCTGCTTATCCATAATGGAAGCCCCATTAGATTTACTTTGTTTTTCATCAAAGTCGTATGCAGTCAAGTTTGTTATGACCTGAGTTGTTGCACAAAACTTATTTGACGTAATAAGAATTTTTTTCACATAAATAAAGTCTTTTAGACTTCAGTATATTGTAATTATGCTAATTTTATTATGTTGTGACGTCATGTCCCTAGATCCCTTAACTTCATGTTCTTGGGGCGTGTTTGAACGTTTGACGGTATGCGCAGTGGCATAATAGGTGTAATAAGCGAATGTGCAAAACCAAAAAAGTCTCTAAGCATACAACTTTTACTAAATACTACATATTTTTGTTCCTAGGTCTTAAAAAATAATATTTGTGTATCATGGGCTCTCTTAGCCCGTAAACCCGTGTCCTCTGCACTTACAATTGCTACGCGCTTGTATTGTATTCACTCTTTTCTCTTTGTTATTCTACTTGTCTTATAGCATCCTAGAAATATTCGACAACTTTATTAATTTTTTATCCGGTATTATTAATTTGATGAAAAAAAATAGGGAACATTATTTATGAAGATTAACACTAACATATGTATGAAGAAATCAAAAATTCTTCAAAACTCTATGTGAATTATTATAGACAGTAAAGCATGACTGATCTAACAAGTTTTATTATTTTTAATATTTAAATTTAATCTAATAGTACTAAAATGAACTTTTGAGTATGATAATTAATTCTAACAATGAAACAAATTGCTTTATTATATTTATATTATCAATCACCTATTTATCTACCTACACGGAAACAAATTTAATTTTGTTTAGTAACAAGTGAAAATTACACTAGTCTTACTGTCTTATATTGTTAAAGCTTGTTGGTACCAATGACACTTGAATTTATTGCAATCAACACGTGCATCAAGTTCAACTTTTGTGACAATTTTTTCTGTAAACTCACGATAAAATATTGCATTACATTTATTCTAACAACATTGAAATATTGCTATTGAAATAAATTTTAAAATACTACAGAGTTTTAAAATATGCAGGTTTCGGAGATATTTGAGTATATTTTAAACAATAACTACAAAAACTATAGTAATTTTCTGCCAACTTCTCTTTATGAAAAGAGTTGCCTACCTCAAAATAGCTAAAAATAAAATGCAAGACGGGTTATGTTTTTATATTTATGTTCTTTATTCACATTCATACAATCTGGTGCCACAGTGTTTCTTCTCACACATTCTGCACATACGCTTCGTTCTTCTTCTGTTAACAATCTTTGTTTGCCTTCTTCTCATTACCACAGCAAAATCTTGCCATTAGTTTCATTATTTCTTTTTCTTGTCATTTAGTAGGTATTTTAAAATTTTGATTGAATTTTGAGTCTTTTTCTTATTATTTCGTTCTTCTTTCTGATTATCCCTATATTATTAAATTATTTTCATATTTATATTCATCCATTGTTGCCTCCGCTTTTTCACTTCGTCCGATAAGTAGCCATTCCTAGCAATATCTTCTCATTTCTTATAATTTTGTTAATAATTATTTTTCGTTTCTTTTCATTTATCTTCAGTTTTTTCTAACAATTTAGTAAAATTGTCTTTTCATCTTGTATTATTATTATTCTTTTTTCATATGTTTATGCTTTTGTCTTTATTTTATACTTTGGTATTTAAGTAAATCTAATCTTATTATTCAGCGTTGGTATTCGGTATGTATGTTTATTTCATTTTCCTTCCACCCCCATGTATTTGCCCCGTACATCAATATACTTTTCAATGGAATCAAATAGTTTGAATCTTGCTTTATATTTTCCCTAATTTTTTTATTCCTTATTTCTGTGTTATCGCTATTGCGGCCTTTTCGTTAATTCTTTTGTATCATTACTTCTCTGTATGTACTAACCCTAATATTATTTTTTTTCTTTTCCAATTCTTGTCAAGTCCGAACCCATTTTTCATTTCTGCTTTTAACTACTCCTTTTCTAAACAGCATCATCTTAGATTTAACTGGATTTTATTTATATGTTCAATAATAATCTCATTCACCTAGCAAAAATAATATAATAATAATAATAATTCTTTATTTGATATATAGCTTAATAGCTAATACAAATGGTTGGATAACAATGTAAACCAACCCATTAAAAAATATGAAATATACGTGCTTATAACTAATACATTTTACAAACATAAACCATGTAAATACTACACAGTTAGCAAACCTACATAATCAACTAGACCGATTTTTTTTTTTATTTCTTAATAAGATATTAATATTTATAATTACATAAGAACCTTTACAGGTATAAGGAATAAGTAATAATATAAAATAATATAATGTATTTATAATAATCGTATTGTTTAATAACTATGGTAATTATATATTAGATTTTGCAAAGACGAGGCAATACAAGCTAAATATATTTTTACTTAGCGCTACAGTGGTAGTACTTTCTGTAGCAATATACTATTGCAAGAAGTTCTTCGACAAAAATGATGGAAGAGAAAAACAGGAGAGAAACGCCCCGGTCCTGAAGAGGAGGAATGAGATTCGGTACAAGAAGGGTTATAAGTGGAGACGCCCTCTGAAAGAAATAAACCATTCAGTCATAATTACATATCTTTTTATAAATTCATAATTCTGACGTAGGCATTGGAAAACTGTCCTCCAGATTAAGATGATCCAACTGTTGTCCGTACTTTTGAAAGAGCGAAAATGAAATTCGACGTAATAAATTTAAAGGTTTGCCTCCTTCGCAGGGCGTCTCTACTTATAACTCTTATTGTACCTAATCCTATTCCTCCTTTTAGGATCGGGGCGTTTTCTCCTCCTTTTCTCCTCCATACTCTTTGTCGAATAACTTCTTCCAAAAGTACTACCACTGCAGCGCTAAGTAAAAATGTATTTAGCTTGTTTTGCCACATCATTACGGTATCAAAACTATATTTTTATATAATTACCATAGTTATTAAACAATACGGTTAATGTAATTACAATATATTATTGTTGACACAAGAATGTGATAATTATTGAACAAATGAAATAGATCTGAGATGATGCATTTTAGAAAACTAGGAAGTGAGGACGGAAATAAGGAAGTAAAAGATATAGAGAATATGAAAAATATGATTTCGAAAATACGTGTATATTAGAAACGGGAAAAAGAAAAAAAAATACATAAACGACTCATATTAGAAATGTTACACATTAAAAGAGATAAAAATAATGTTAACGCTAAAACAGACCTTATAGGCTTTAGTACTATTTACAACAACATGTTAAAACACAAAAAAATATATGTAAAAATTTTTTTTCGATGAAAAACGGCGACACATACTTAAGTCACTTTCTTTTTACGAGGTTAAGTAGGTTTATTCCTGCTTTAAATAAATGGTTTTTGCTAATACTTGCTATTATATCCATGTGCTTCAGTGCTGTTGGTGTGTGTCGGCAGCTCGTGAGAGAGTGCAGAAGATGCATTGTACGGCTACGGACATCGCCGTAGCCGGATGTTTCCGCACAGTGGGGTTTACCACTGTTTGCTGTAATCGCGATTGCCAATGAGTGTTGGTGTATGCCAACACGGCTTCGTTCCGAAATTGCGATTGTTGATGAGTGTTGTCGAGTGACAACGCTGTTACCGTTTTGTTTTTCTCAACTTTGGTGTGTGTCATTGTTGCTCGTTAATTGTTGTCCGTTTCTTTGATTGAACGTATCCTACAAGTGTCGCTGGTTCATTTGTATTAGCCGATTATATGCTAGAGATTGCTATTTCCATTTGTTTTTTTATTATTCTCGTTTTAATATATTTTAATAAAATATTAAAATTCATTACATATTATTTCATTGTCAAAAACCGAACTCTGTCTCCACTAAGCTACCCGAGCCCTTTTGGAGTTGAAGCCACTCTTTTCAGCGACGCTATAAGAGCGTCCTTCACCAGATTTACTACCTCTCCTGTGCAGTGTTATTGGCGCCCGAGAAACCCGTTTTGACAGCAAGGAGAACTACAGAGAACATCAAGTAAAGTTGACAGGCCACGCCTTTTTGGTCATTACATGACATATAATTTATTAAAATTATGAACGCCTTTGACGGCAAAATTTTATACATCTTTTATTGTAAAAAATAATTATTTCGTAAGCGTCCACATTCTCATAGTTAAAAGCAAATGTTTATTTCTAATTTCAATGAAAATTTGTCATTCATAATTTTCTGTAGTACCTGAGGATGATCCTGGTAGGATCGAAACGTCGAAGTAAATAATAATAAAAATTACATGACTGCATCCCAGGATTATTTTACTCCATATCCAAATCCAGTCAAGAAATTACACATAACTCGTATCGTTTTTACCTTCCGTCACCTTTAGGTAAGAAAGTATTGTCTTTGGTCAAAAAATTCGGTGATGAGTTTTTAGTGAACAAGCACGTTTTAGAGTCCCTAGAATACGATTTTACTATTTTGCGATGTCTGTACGTGCGTGTGTCTGTGTGGTTGTGTGTGAGTGTGTGTGTGTGTGTGTGTGTGTGTGTGTGTGCGCGTGTGTGTGTATGTGTGTCTGTAACAAAATTTTCGTCTACGATAACTCTAAAACTACAATTCCAAAAATTATAATTCTTTCGTATTCCTCTTCGTTGCATCCATATGAAGAGCTGATTAGATTTTGGTTATAATTGGGAAACCGGAAATACACTCATTTGAAGATTTTAACAGTGTTTTTCTTGAAAAACGATGGTAAATATCATTTTTTCACATTTAATGTTATTATAAATATTAAAGAACACTGTATTCTCTATACGATTTGACTGCATTTTATACTTCATATTAAGTGGATATATAGTTGAAAGATGTCAGTGTCAATTGACATATTCGTAGTATATTTGTGTTATAATTTTACTCGAAATATAGGATCTTTTTGCTCAAAACTTTCTGTATGGAATTTGTATAAAATACATACAACGGTCGAAAGGTAATGTACATACAAGGAATTTAGAATCTTTTGCAAGGAACTTTCTGTATGTATTTTATAGAAAATACATATGCATTTACGAAAATTCTACCGGTAGTTACCGCATCAACTGACTGTGTTCGAAAATTGGTAAGAAGTTACCGTGTTCGAATATTGTACAATATTTACCAGATTCATCTACCGGATTTATGAAGAATTTAATCTTAAAAAAAGATAGTGATGCAAAGCGAAGCGCGCGCGTTAAAATTGGATGTGTTCAAAGTAGGACTCTGCTCAGTTTGTTAATTACATTAAATTTCTAACCTGTTTCAAATTTTCAATTTTTTTTATAGGTTATGGATCTACTCCTGTTTACCAATTGCGTTCTTAAAATATCTATTCCGGTAGCTATAACCTAATAAACAGCGCTGTTTACCGGTAGAATTTTTGTGAATGCCCCATATAACTGACGGAAGGTAATGTACTGGCCACACCAGATTTTTTTATTAGGTAACTATTTTGAGGTTGGCAACTCTTTTCATAAACAGACGTTAGCAGAGAATTACTTTAGTTTTTGTAGTTATTGTTTAAAGTATACTCAATTAATTATCTCCAAAACCAGCTCATTTGAAAACTCTGTAGTATTTTAAAATTTATTTCAACGGTAATATTTCAATGTCGTATTAACTGGCACTATATTAAAAGGGTCGAATAAATGTGCAATATTTTATCGTGAATTTATGGAAAAATTGAAACATTAGTTGTACTTCATGCTCATGTTGATTGCAATAAACTAAAGTCTCATTGGTACAAGCTCTAACAATAAATGAAATTAGGACTAGTTTAATTTTCACTTGATACTATACAAAATTAAATTTGTTTCTGCATAGATGAATGGGTGATCGATAATATAAATTGAATACAATATTTTTACATAACAAATTCATTTGCGTTCGGGACCAATTTATTTTAATATCTAATAATGATAAACTAGATTTGTTTTTAAATAACTATTTCGTTTTGACAAAATTATTTATAATAGGTTTGTTTAAATATTTCGACGTGAAAAAATAGTTTGCAACGGATATCTAGTTTAAGTTATAAGCCATTTAGCAGTATGATTGAAATGGTATCATGTGCATTACAAGACTGTAATGTTCGTGCAGGTTACGCAGGGTAGAAACATATCCTTAAATTCGTAGGTATATTTACAACGTGCAGTTCGTGCAAGGTTAAATTTAATTTTAAAGCTCGGTTTTTTCATCTCTGGATAGTCAGAGTTTTTTTTTTATACAAAATTACGAAAATCTGTTCAGATCTTCAAGTCAAGAATCAGTTTCGGTTTATCAATATTAGCTAAAATCTAATACGTTGTTCTCCTTTATATAAATGTATTAAATACAAGAATTGAAGTTTTGGATCGCACGCACGCACGCACGCATGCACGTACGCACACACACACACACACACACACACACACACACACACATATATATATTTTCACACCATTCATACATACATTATTCATACATACATCATTGTAAAAATAGTAAAAACCTGTTGTGGGGTCCATAATGGAATATACGACCATTTTTTGTTCTTCCGTTTTATGATTCCTTGCAAAAAATTAAAATATCTATATTTTTTTAAATCGCTTAATTGGTAATTCCGCAGAAAAACAACAATAAAGTTTTGAAGAGGGTATATGTGACGTTACGTAGGAGAATTAGAATTCATTCGATAAAAATCATCGTTCATAAAATCTCCATTCGGCAAATTACTGGAATCTTCTTTTAAGATTTCAGGTTCTATTTTTAAAATGATGTATGTAAACAGCATTCGCAAACCATATGAGTTATATGCTTTGGAGGTCAATGTCATAAAATGAAGTGTCAATGTCATATCATATGACATTGACACTTCAATGCAAACCAAATTTATACCAAAACAATCTCTTTTGCAATATCAAAAATTCGGTTTATTAAAATCACACTTTTAGCTGTGTAAACTGCTCTCTCATTCTCCTACGTGACGTCAGTTTTGGCGCCGTTACATAAATTTTAATTTCAGATACTAATTTCCGTCAAATTGTAAGACAATATATAGTTTTTATCATTATTTTTGGTAGTCACAATGGTTAATTTTAAATTTCTATACTTTATTTCCTTCAATTCGATAATAGTCATATAGCCCATTTGTGCTTATTCACTGAAAACTCACTGTCGAATTTTTGAACCGAAAAAATTAGCTCCTTTATCTATGGTACGGCGGGAGGAAAAAACCGAGTGTGCCTACTTCGATGGCGACAGTACCCGATAATGTTTTTTGCAGGTCTATTCCGGGAGTTATATTGTCACACTATAGTATCCGTATCTGTTTGAATTTTATTGTGGGTAATAAAAAAAATGTTTCACTAAAATGATGGAGAACTTTGAAATTAATAAACATTCCCTTCTCAAAACTGTTTGTCTTATCGCTATTGTTTCCCACTGATTACATTATTTCCCTGGTTTCCTACGACAATATTTACATTAGAGATTGGTATGCAATCCAAAGCTTATGTAAAGGAGAAACTATGTGAAAATGCAAAAAGTTTTTGTATGTAGAAGTGTTTAACATTATTCCTTTGTTGCGGATATTTTGCCGGAAGCCTGGTCCGTCAAACAAGCAGAGAAGCTGCAGTAACTCGAAATTCAGCAAGAATGAGAGTTAATACATATGACCTATAGGGCCTTTCCCCTTTCCTAGAAGTACTGGGGTAACGGTAGAAATTTTTTAGTCACTGTAAATAATATTTCATTAAATTAGTTACTCACATTTTTGTACTTGTTCTTCGTACACATATGATTAGTTATGTAATCAGAGGTGATTATTTAAATAAAACCAGACGATATTTTAATAATATTTGCACATAAATAAAGAAATTTACTGTTAAAATAATAGTGTAACAAATAAACAACTCGTATGTTCTGTACTTGCATACGGGATGTTCCAGGATGAGCTTATGTTATCGTTTTTTTTAACTATTCAATATTATTTTACAAAATATGTTATCTAAGGGTTTTCCGACATGCCCGTTTCATCTAAAATATTTTCCAAACAGTAGCACTTCCGGTTTAGCCGGAAGTAGAACCTAAAATTTCTTATTTTAAATGGAATGCTAAATTTTTATTTTATGGAAACAATGCAAAATTGCTATTTAAATCTAGTTAAGTAGACTATGAACATTTTGTTTTGCTTTATGTTATATTTTCTATTTCCGTTTACTTCGTATTTAGAATATAATATTATTGTAATTAATAAAAATTCATTAAAATAATAAATAGGTCCCACCATGGCCCACTTAGATTAAATTTAAACTAATGTAAATAAATGCAATTTATATATTTTCCATTTTACTAAAAATCCATCAACTTTCAACATAGAACATCAAACTACTTCTATTTTTTTTTGCTTTTTAAACTTCAAATTTAGGTTGACGTAGAAATTACAATTTTCAAAAATTATCGATTATTAATTTGTATTATTGTAAACAAAAGCTTTATTCATAAGAAATTCGATTCCATTCTCGAAATATAAAATGATAAAGAAGTGCTCTTTTTTCTAGAAAAAATCTAAAAAGTTGAATTACGTCGGTAGTGGTTGATCATAAGTAAAATATTTCTATGGTTTCATATTTGTCTGCTAAATTCAATGATAAAATAAAAATACAGCATTCTAGTTCAAATTAGTATGTTAGAGTCTACTTCCGGTTAAACGGGAAGTTCTACTGTTTTGAAAATATTTTAGCTGAAATGGGAATGTCGGAAAACCCCCAGATACCAAATTTCGTAAAATAATATTGGATAGTTTTTAAAATAACGATAGCGTAAACTCGTCCTGGCACATCCTGTATAAATATAGATAAATATACGAGCACGATATATTATTACTACAATTTATACGTAAGTAATTTTATCATTATTTGGTGTAATTTTACTCGTTGACCGATTTGATAGATGTAGATGACTCTGTTTGTTACGTTTGACATAACAATAGAAACACTTATCCAAAGAGCAATTTCTAACTTTCGTCTCAAGAGAATCTCAAGGAGCTAGTATAAATTGCCAAGCTACCTTGAATTCTGAAGTGGTTAAATGAATTTATCGTTTATGATATAAACATTGGTTGATTTTGTGTTGGTAGCTAATGTCAGTTCATATTGTGATAAAATATCTGCGGGTAATTATATTTATAATTTCTAAGTCATTTTATGTTTTTGTCCTAGCCGCTTCTATTAAAAAGTTCATCAAGTTTCATACATTTACTTAAATTAGATATATCGTATTTTCTCCGATTGTTTATTTTTTTACCTTCCGTCACCTTTAGGTAAGGAAGGTATTGTCTTTGGTTAAAAAATTCGGTGGTGAGTTTTTGATGAATAAGCACGTTTTAGAGTCCCTGGAATACGATTTTGTATGTTTACGATGATGTCTGTATGTATGTGTATATGTATGTATTTATGTATGTATGTGTATGTGTATGTGTATGTGTGTGTGTGTGTGTGTGTGTGTGTGTGTGTGTGTGTGTGTGTGTGTGTGTGTGTCTGTGTGCCTGTGTGTGATAAAATTTTCTAATGCGATAACTCTAATACTACAATTCCAAAAATTATAATTCTTTCGTATTCCTCTTCGTTACATTCATGTGACGAGCTGATTAGAATTTGGGTATAATTGGTTAACCGGAAGCACCCTTATTTGAAGATTGTGACAGTTTTTCTTGAAAATCGATGTTAAATATAATTTCTTCACATTTAATGTTATTATAAATATTAAACAATATTTTATTTTCTATACGATTTGAATGCATTTTACACTTCATATTAAATGGATATAGAGTTAAAAAATTAAATATCATATATTAGCCAAGTATGCTATGACTCTGGATACAGCTGCTATATTAAGAAAATTCTGATTGAAAAGTGTCAGTGTCAAGTGCAGTTGACAGTATGCTTGTGTTATAATTTTACTGGAAATATATGATCTTTTGCTAGAAACTTTCTGTATGGAATTTGTATAAAATATAGACAACTGCCTAATCTAATACGAAAAACAAAAAATACATTGAGCAATTGAGCATGGGCGACGGAATACATATATTTTTTGTTGATATCCGTTGGTAGGCGGTATGGTCCTTATTGTAACATGAAAATTCCGATGTAATAGTATATTCTATAACTAGTATGGGATAGATAATTTCCCCGCAAGCGAAAAGTTTGTAGGTCAAGCTGTAGGCGAAGCTTACGGTTTCGCGAGTGGCGGAAATACTATTCCATACTAGTTTTAGACTATACTTTCTAGAACACTATTTAAAATAGTAGATTGTTTAATTAGGATTAAAAGTGAGATTTTGTCTGATGAGCAATTATTACGCAAAAATTGTGAATCAAACAAAGACAATTTTAATAAAAATAACACGTGTAATTTTTTCTTCAACCGAAATAATATGATGTATACATACAGGACACGTTTTTGGAACATAATTATCAGCGGGTAGTTTGCCATGATTTTTGTTTTGTTTACATATTACTTTGTTCTGTACATTCAAGTGGAAAAAATTGTGTAAATACTTATATCTGCATTGAAATTTTGATTTAAAAATGTCTGGAATTAAAGAATTTGACATACTATCAGATATTGCAGAAAGTACAAAAGAAATAATGGTAAATTTTTTGCCATCAAAATACCGCGAAGTTTACGAGTGCTCGTACAATCGTTTCATACAGTGGTGCCATACAAAAAATGTAAAGGTTTATTCCAAAATTAATTTGCTGGTATGTTTGCTGAATTATCCAAAAAGTTAACAAGTTCCACGCTTTGGTCGCAGTATTCAATGATTCAAGCGACATTTAATCTAAAAAATGGCCTGGATATAAGAAAATATTTAAAACTACGTGCATTTTTAAAAAAACAAAATAATGGATATATACTAAAGAAATCTCGAAAGAACAAGTAGATCAGTTTTCGACTTCCGCTCCTGATGATGAATATTTAATGATGAAGGTAAGTAAATATTATAAATTATATTGACATTTATATTATATTAATGCTTCTAGGTTGCTTTAATTCTTGGAGTAGCTGGAGCGTGCCGCTGCGACGAACTGGTGAAATTGAAAATAGAAGATTTTAAAGATATGAAATCAGTCTTGTTAATAAAAATTCCGAACAATAAAACAGTTATAGGCGAAAATTACATAAATATTTATAGAAAAATATTTTTTAATTAATCGTATTAAAAAGCCATGCTTTTAATACTATTTTTGTTTTAAAGTTGATCTTTTTGTTACTAGTATAAAAATATATTTTGCTAGGTTACACTTTTACTTACATGCATTAAAAGTACTTTTTCTATTTTGGTTGTTTAATATATACTTTATGAAACTCATTTGGATGTCATAAAGTACTTCCTAAAAGAACTATTGTCATTTCAATCAATGTTACCAACAATCATAAAAAATTAAATATTCCTAAATAATGTTCATAAATTAGAAAATGGAATAACGAATATTTTTAAGTATTTTTTGACAAAAGAACCAAATAGAATAAATACACGTTTCATAAGACATTTTAGCGCACTTGTCCCCTCAGAAAACTCGCGACAAGCAGCTTGTTTCTAATAAAGACGCCTGCGCTAAAATCATGTCTTATGAAACTTGTATTTTAATGTACTATTAATCCTGATACTACAGGAATTTTCAAATCATGCTGTATATAAACCATTTTTAAAATTATTCAAATCAAATAAAAATTTGGGCGAGGAAATTATAGATATGAACTATTATACATTATACGATACATTTTTAAAAAAAATATGTAATAAAATAAATGCATACATTTAAGAATTATTTGTAACATTAATATTAAAAGTACAATTTGAGCATCCTTGATAAAATTTAATAAACTCCGTCACACTTTTTCTTAGTTAATTAACAATCCATTTACTGTGACATTGGTAGTATCTTGACGGGTATGCATTTCACCATTTTTATTTGTGACAATTAAATCTTTGATGACATTCAAGTCATTGTTTGAGACATTACTGTTACTGGTACTAGGTACTTCTGTATTTAATGTTACATTGCTTTTACTGGTACTAGGTGTCTCTGTATTTAATATTTTTCTAGCTGTTTTCTTTTTTTATTATGCATAGATTCTTCTATGTACCCCTCCGACGCAGTACTTCACTTCCAGCCCCTTTGCTTCTTAAGAGTAGTTAGATCGCCACCAGAATCTACAAGAAGAGTAGCTGATGGCCAGCGTAAACAATGTCCAGCATATTCATTGGCATTCTCTAATTTAAAATATTTTGCCACTTATTGTGCAACACTGTTAATTTTATAAATGCCGACTACTGCGCGGTAACATTTTCCCCTTTGACATATTTAACAAAAAAACGGCGTTCTTCAAAATTGTTTGGGTGATACTTTTTTTACTACTAGCCTAGGAACATATCATTATTGACCTCTTATTGAGTTGTGAAATGAGATCATGCACGATTTTTAATTTTTAACTTTAATCGATAGATTAATGAAAAATAATACACCCATATTTTATATTACCTACCGTCATACCGTAGGTATCGGTCCAAAAATTCGATGGTGAGTTTTCAGTAAATAAGCACGAATTAGGGTCCCCACAACACGTTTTTACTATTTTTACGATAATGTGTGTGTGTGTGTGTGTGTGTGTGTGTGTGTGTGTGTGTGTGTGTGTGTGTGTGTGTGTGTGTGTGTGTGTGTGTGTGTGTGTGTGTGTAACGATTTTTGGTCTACGATAACTGTTATAACAAACTTCCAAATATACCTATTTTCCGTATTTAAGCTTTCTGCATTCATATAACGAGTTAATTAGATTTTGGGTAAAATTGGATAACTGGAAGTGATACGTTACTTGAAGCCCATAACAGTTTTTAATGAAAAACTATATTAAAATATAATCCAAAACTTTTCAATTTTAGTATTTAAGACTCTTATATCAATGGAAACAATTAGATTTTGGCTAAAATTAACCAACCAGATACTTTACTTGAAGCTCTGAACAGATATTCGTGAAAAATATATTATGATAATACTCCAAAACTTGTTAAATTTAGTATTTAAGGCTTTTGTATGAAGGGGAACAAGATATTAGATTTCGGTTAAAATTGATAATCCGGAAGTGATGCTTTACTTCGAAATCAAAACAGATTTTCGTGAAAAATATAATATGATATATTCCAAAACTTGTCAAATTTAGTATTCAAGACTTTTATATGAAGGAAAGCAATATATTACATTTTGCATACAATTGATAAACCGGAAGTGATATTTTATTTGAAGCTGTGAACAGATTTTTGTAAAAAATAAAATGATACAATCCAAATATTTGATATTCAAGATTTTTATATTAGTAAGAACGACATATTAGATGTTTTCTAAAATTGATAAACCGGAAGTACTACTTTACAGGAAGCTATAAACAGATTTTATTCAAAAAACATATTAAAATATGGCCCAAAACTTCTCAAATTTGGTACTTAATTTGAAACATCATTATATTTTGACTATACCTATGTGATAAACCGGAAGTTTTTTTTACTGAAAATAATATAATATAATTTTGAGCTATTTAACAGATTTTGGAGAAAAAAACATAAAAATATATAATTTAAATTTTGTTATTACAAACTGCTCTATTTATTGGAATAACAAATTAGATTTTGTTTACAAACGATTAACTGGAAATGATTTTCTTACTTAAAACTCATTGTTATGTATTATGGAAAAAATTGCAATTAAAAATGACATTGTTCAAAACGCGCCTGATTTTCTCCGCCTACTTCCTTGTCCAGCAGTGGCGTAGCGAGCATAATTGGCGCCTGGGGTATCATAACTTTTGGGCGCCCCTTTCCGTAAGAAATTTTTTCACAAAATAATCTTTAAATGTCACTTTAGGGCATTTTACTAAGATATTTGACCAAAAAACGGATATATAAATACAAATATATTTCATAGACATTTTAAAGAAATTTTAATTTCTTACTCCAACATTTAGAAAAAAGTTTTTAGTTTTATTAATTTTATTTCGATAACAGAATGCAGTACCTACCTAAAATACTGTATAATACATTATGAATAGTTACTACCTAAGTGTGCGTCTACAACACACTATAGGTACTATTTTTCAGGACAATTAGGGTCACAAGTTCAAACTAGACTTTAAATTTGAGGAAAAAAATCTCGTTAACAAATAAAGAAGAGAATTGGAATCTGTGACTGTGTTGGAGAATATATTAGACAGTCTAGTAGAATCAGTTAAAAATGTTGATATTACATATTTATTTATTTTAGATATTTATATACTTAAATATTTTAAAATACATAGTTTGTGTACCATCAAAAAAGTATATGTATTATACAGGGTGATTCATCGGTCTGTCCTCTCTTTCTAACTCTTTTATTGTAAGTCAGATAGAAAAACTCTTCAAATATAATACAAAAGTATTATGTAATAAGAGGTCTAAAATTATAAATTAAGAAGTTATTTACGTTCATAAAATATAGTAGTTCAAAGTGGAAAAAACCATAATATAACACAAAATTTTGATCCTTTTTTATTAATACTTATTTTAAACATTACACTAATTCCAAAGAAGCTATTAAAATTTAGTGACAGACTAAATAATGCAAAATTATAATAAATGCTCGAAAACTTCAATAGATTTTTCTATTATAAATATTATATTAACCATCTCATCCTTACTAAAATTTGTATTATTCATTTTCACATCAACATCAACAATGATAAACTAAGAGTATTTGGACAACTTGTTTGTTTAAATTTGAAACAATTGATCAAATTATCCATAGCTTACTTTGTTAATAATAACATGATAGAAACATATCATTCAACGAATAAAGGTAAATAACTTCTTTATTTATAATTTTAGACCCCTTATTACTTAATACTTTTTTAAAGGGAATCTAATTTACTATCAAAATAAATAAATAAATAAATATAGGGTGTTCCATTAAAAAATATAAAGTTACATATTGTTGCGCTTAAATGGAGCACCCTGTATACAAATGAATATGGTACGTAGATAGATAATACTATATCATATAAATTATATTTGAAGAGTTTTTTTATCTGACTTAAAATAAAAGAGTTATAAAGAGAGGACAGACCGATGAATCACCCGATATAGGTAAATAGTTATTAATAATAATAACATATTAATTTAATTAATTATTACGTATACATTTTTCTTGCTTTTGATGTAGCAAATTTATCAATTACTTCATCAAAGTCAATCAATTCAAATTTTTCTCTTTCCACACTTAAAAATGCTAGGTGACTTAGGCGATCTTGTCCCATCGTTGATCTTAGATATCAAAATTAATTTTAAATTCCTGAACGAACGTTCACAGCTAGTAATTGATACGGAAATAGTAAGAAGCATTTGTAATGCTACTCTCAGGTTTGGAGAAACATTTTCTCCATACGAGATTATAAACGTAAGAAGTTCTAATGGAGTTCTTGGTTCAATTTCTTTTCTACTGCGGAGTAACATCTTACAGTCACATATTTCGGTTTAGAGTTCTGTTCCATTACAATCTGTGTTACAGAATTCACCCAATCTTTCACATTTTTTTTTCGGTGTCAACATCATCTTTGTTTAATAAATTGTCAACGTCCAGTAAAATTCCAAATTTGGAATTAAGATCACTTAGTCGGGTAAATCGTGTACTTATTTCCTGCTGTAGACGATCAATAACGCTTTTCATAACACGAGAAATTTCACTTTCTGCGGATATGCCAGCATCTGTAGCCAATTCTCCTAGCATTTTTCTGCGTCTTCTTACACGGATTGTTGTATTAATACCCCATTTTTCACAAAGGTACTTCGCCTTTTCAATTGCTTCTGCACAGACCTCGTATCGAATTTCTGCAAGTTCAATCGCTAATGATTCAAGATCGTGAAACGCTTCTCTAAAATCCATTTTAAGATCTTATAATCTGAGCTGCACAACATCAATTCTCGTCAAGATTTCATGCCAGAAATGAACTAAAGTTATGAAATTAAAGTTCATTATATTTTGTAATAAAATTGTAGCTTCACTTCTGGTGTTACTTGTAGTAGTACCACAGATTACTTATACTACCGTAACCAGATGCGACACTCTCTGTTGGTACCTTTGAAGTCAGTGTCTCTAGAAAATATTATTGGCGGCCATGTTCTTAATGAAATAGTTTGCTAATTCAAAATCCGACAACTATGCGCATAATAGAGTTTGCTTTGTAGCTGAGATGGTTAAGGCACAGGAACCACAGGGACTTGAACTGAGGGAGCGAGTTCGAATCCGAATAGAGGAAGTTATCGAGGAAGTTATTGTTTGAAAGCTGTTTTTTAACTAAATATTATTTTATTTAAATATATTATTAATATAAAAACATATATATATATATATATATATATATATATATATATATATATATATATATATATTATAAAATATTATTATGGTGGAAATAGTTTTAGAAGAATACGTGATTTGTTTTCCATAAAGTACCAAAATACACCAATTCCTAGTATAGCGACAATTTCTAAACTTGTTAAAAAATTAGAGAACACAGCTAGTGTAGCCAGAAGACGTCATAACGAAGTCTTCATTCTCTTTGTTAGGACGTTTTCTATTATCTTTATTATTTTCGTTAATTTCTTTCACCTTACATTAGTTGTAATCACATATTTTTTAACTATTTATGAAACTTTTGATACATTTGGAATTGGTTTATTATTAAATGGTGTACCTAATAAAAAATGCGTATTAAAATTAAAAGTTGTTTTTATTTAATTTTTATGTTAGATTAACGCATGGTTGACGTTTATAAATAATTTTTGACAACCAGAAAAAAATTAATTCCATGGCTATTGCTACAGAATAACATTTTGAAATTTCTTTTTAAAATTGTGAAGAAACCAAAAACATAATAATAAATGTAAATACATTTTTGTATGCAATTTTTAATTCTGAACAATTTTATACTCTACAGTTTTTGCCGTAAAATGAACAGGAGAGCAGGAAATTGCAAAATACTAAAATCCCATGTTAAATCCCTATGTTCACCCCTAACCGCCACCAGCCTGTATGTGTTTAATTTTCAATTCCATATTATTAAATTTAATGAAAATTTAAATTTAGTTAAAAAATTGATATAATTTATTTTTATAATTATATTAGTCTTACAATTAATTACATAGCTATTAATTAAGTTTTCATGAATACAAGAACAAAGAGGTGGTATAGAGATAAGGCATATGTTTTAAAATGGGTTTAAATGACTATATATCGATACATTAGCCTTATATTCAACAAAATAAACTAAAATTAGGGCGCGGAAGCAAGAATTTGTGATGATTTGATGAGTTTTTGTAGTTGGTTGTCACGAATGTCACATTGAAATGAACGAATATTTCAAGGAATTTGTGACATTTGTTAACTGGAAATTAATAAATAGAAAATATATTCATAATTGCAAGTGTTTTTTTTTACCTTTTTTTACTTAAAATTGAAATATACAATCCCAGCTGCTTTCTTGAAAAGTAGATATATCAATGAACTTGGAATGAAATAGGAAGAAAATAAAGGTGCGAAATTTGAAAAATAAGATTCGGAAATATATTTTAATAAAAAAAAACGATAACGTAATCTAACCTAACCTTACCTAATATAACCTAACTTAACCTAACCTAACAACAAATTTCTTGAAGTATTCGTTAATTTGCATGTCAACCAACGACACTTTTTACTACAAAAACTTATCAAATCAGCACAAATCCTTGCTTCCGCGCCCTAATTTTGGTTTATATTATTGAATAGAAGACTAATGTATATATATATATATATATATATATATATATATATATATATATATATATATATACAGGGTGTTAATTAAAAAGCGGGCCATAGGCGTTTAACATGGGATATCAGTATTTCCATGTGCAAAAGTTCCCAATTAATTTTAGACAAAAATGTTTCAAATAAAAGTTGTAGATAATTAAATTGTACGTCTAAATCACTAAACATATTTAATTTCGCACGTTTGGTATCGCGTAAAATTGAATTTGAAATTCTATAAATATTGCTTATTTGTGGCGATAGCCATGGAATAAAAACAATGTTATGAAGAAATGCATTTATTTTGAACTGTCAGTAATTCGATTTTCAAATAAAAATTACATGTAATTATATTCTATACCTAAGCCGCTGAACATATTTTGTTTTTATAATCTAGATCTAAATCACTGCAGAGATTTTATTTAAATTTTATTTTGTAACCTGAAAAATCGAAATTTTGACAATTCAAACGATATGTATGTCTTTGTAATTTTGTTAAAATTCCATGGCTATCGCTACAAATGAGCAATTTTTCTACAATTTCAAATTCGATTTTACACGTTACCAAACGTGCAAAATTAAATCTGTTTAGTGATTTAGGCGTACAGTTTAATTATCTACAACTTTTATTTGAAACTTTATTGCTTAAAATTAAATGGGAACTTTTGCGCAAGGAAAAACTGATTTCCCATGTTAAACGCCTATGGCCCGCTTTTTAATTAACACCCTGTATATATATATATATATATATATATATATATATATATATATATATATATATATATATATATATATATATTTAAACCCATTTAAAACTTTTGCCTTGTCTTTATCTATATTGGCCGAACAAAGAAATAATGAGATTATTAAGAAATTTAAAAATATATGGTAATGTAAATGAATGAGAAGAAATTATTTTAATTTAATTTTATCTTTATATAGATAGTACTTTTAAACAAGAGTAAATAAAATATAAACAGGAGAACTTACTTTATAGCAAATGCAAGCAATATATTAATAAAATTTCAATATTCTGTATGTCTTTTGTGATCTTTCTCTAATTATTTTATTACATATAATACACTATTATATTTTACTCCAGCACACTGATTGCAATGTGTCAATTTATAGTTGGAAGTAGTGCCTGGTTGTTGCCGCAGCGGAACAGCGGATTTATTTATTTAACATACACTGCTCAACAGATAAATCCAATTACTGAGCAGGATAAAAATCATCACATAAAAAAATTATAATATAAAGAACATAATAAAATACAACATAACGTAGAATACAATTACAAAATGTAGATCAACTTACAAAAAAGTGAAATAGTATTACAGAAAGCAACTAAGAAAAATTGATGATAGGCTACTAAACAATGAAAGAATAAATTTTTTTAGGGGAATACTGAATGATATCTACATCACTAAATATAAGTTGATATATTAAGCACATCTGGTAAATAGGTGATTTATAAAAAACGTTAGTACGGGCAGAAGGTAAATAAAATGTTTGAGAATTTCTCGTGAACACAGAAGGAGTATGAAAATTAATAAGTGAAACACATCGAGGGTCATCAACTGTCCCGTGAATTAATTTAGATAAATAGTGAACACATAAAACTTGCCTACGATGTAGTAAGCTACGAACATTTAATGTATTAAGCAAGTGCTCGTAAGACACTGATCTATCAGGGTAAACATTATTTCGTTTAAAATATAAAAATCTAAGAAACTTTCTTTGCACTTTTTCCAAAAGATCCTGATGTACTTCATAAAATGGGTTCCATATTACGCAAGCATATTCGATTTTGGAACGCAAGAACGAATTATAAAGTGTTATTAGACAAGAAAGATTTGAAAATTGTCTTGAATTTCTAATTATAAAACCAAGCACTTTTAACGCACTTTTAAAAAGTTGTTGAATATGAGTACAAAAAGTAATTTTTTTGTCAAATGTTACACCAAGATCCACAATTTGACCAATACTTGATAAAGTGTTATTGTTTATTTTGTAATTAAATTGTATAGGTAATAACTTTCTAGAGTATGAAACTACCTTGCACTTACTAATATTTATATGTAAATTGTTCTGTAAACACCATTCATACAGATTGTGATACAGCTAGATAGCCAACTTTTAGCTCCTAGACTGACGTTACATGCGCAACAACGTATATTCGCCATTGGCATAGCAACCGCCCTGGAATGGCCGGTTGTTTACAGTTTAAGAAAGGCAGTGTCGTTCCCGAAACTTAAATATTAATTCCCCAAAACGAATCAAAATAAACATTGCAATTTTCCGAAAAATCTTGTTTATCCTGAGGACAGTTTGGTGCCCCTGCGAGTGGCGCCTGGGGCACAATAGCCCCCTTTGCCCCCCCCCCCTCACAACGCAACTTTTACCCATAATAATAATAATAAATAATAATAATAATAATAATAAATAATAATAATAATAATAATAATAACAATAATAATAATAACAATAACAATAACAATAACAATAATAATAACAATAATAATAATAACAATAACAATAACAATAACAATAACAATAACAATAACAATAACAATAACAATAACAATAACAATAACAATAACAATAACAATAACAATAACAATAACAATAACAATAACAATAACAATAACAATAACAATAACAATAACAATAACAATAACAATAACAATAACAATAACAATAACAATAACAATAACAATAACAATAACAATAACAATAACAATAACAATAACAATAACAATAACAATAACAATAACAATAACAATAACAATAACAATAACAATAACAATAACAATAACAATAACAATAACAATAACAATAACAATAACAATAACAATAACAATAACAATAACAATAACAATAACAATAACAATAACAATAACAATAACAATAACAATAACAATAACAATAACAATAACAATAACAATAACAATAACAATAACAATAACAATAACAATAACAATAACAATAACAATAACAATAACAATAACAATAACAATAACAATAACAATAACAATAACAATAACAATAACAATAACAATAACAATAACAATAACAATAACAATAACAATAACAATAACAATAACAATAACAATAACAATAACAATAACAATAACAATAACAATAACAATAACAATAACAATAACAATAACAATAACAATAACAATAACAATAACAATAACAATAACAATAACAATAACAATAACAATAACAATAACAATAACAATAACAATAACAATAACAATAACAATAACAATAACAATAACAATAACAATAACAATAACAATAACAATAACAATAACAATAACAATAACAATAACAATAACAATAACAATAACAATAACAATAACAATAACAATAACAATAACAATAACAATAACAATAACAATAACAATAACAATAACAATAACAATAACAATAACAATAACAATAACAATAACAATAACAATAACAATAACAATAACAATAACAATAACAATAACAATAACAATAACAATAACAATAACAATAACAATAACAATAACAATAACAATAACAATAACAATAACAATAACAATAACAATAACAATAACAATAACAATAACAATAACAATAACAATAACAATAACAATAACAATAACAATAACAATAACAATAACAATAACAATAACAATAACAATAACAATAACAATAACAATAACAATAACAATAACAATAACAATAACAATAACAATAACAATAACAATAACAATAACAATAACAATAACAATAACAATAACAATAACAATAACAATAACAATAACAATAACAATAACAATAACAATAACAATAACAATAACAATAACAATAACAATAACAATAACAATAACAATAACAATAACAATAACAATAACAATAACAATAACAATAACAATAACAATAACAATAACAATAACAATAACAATAACAATAACAATAACAATAACAATAACAATAACAATAACAATAACAATAACAATAACAATAACAATAACAATAACAATAACAATAACAATAACAATAACAATAACAATAACAATA
>OY720455.1:45553307-45558307 GCA_963082715.1 Harpalus rubripes | reverse complement strand
ATGATAATGATAATGATAATGATAATGATAATGATAATGATAATGATAATGATAATGATAATGATAATGATAATGATAATGATAATGATAATGATAATGATAATGATAATGATAATGATAATGATAATGATAATGATAATGATAATGATAATGATAATGATAATGATAATGATAATGATAATGATAATGATAATGATAATGATAATGATAATGATAATGATAATGATAATGATAATGATAATGATAATGATAATGATAATGATAATGATAATGATAATGATAATGATAATGATAATGATAATGATAATGATAATGATAATGATAATGATAATGATAATGATAATGATAATGATAATGATAATGATAATGATAATGATAATGATAATGATAATGATAATGATAATGATAATGATAATGATAATGATAATGATAATGATAATGATAATGATAATGATAATGATAATGATAATGATAATGATAATGATAATGATAATGATAATGATAATGATAATGATAATGATAATGATAATGATAATGATAATGATAATGATAATGATAATGATAATGATAATGATAATGATAATGATAATGATAATGATAATGATAATGATAATGATAATGATAATGATAGTGATAGTGATAGTGATAGTGATAGTGATAGTGATAGTGATAGTGATAGTGATAGTGATAGTGATAGTGATAGTGATAGTGATAGTGATAGTGATAGTGATAGTGATAGTGATAGTGATAGTGATAGTGATAGTGATAGTGATAGTGATAGTGATAGTGATAGTGATAGTGATAGTGATAGTGATAGTGATAGTGATAGTGATAGTGATAGTGATAGTGATAGTGATAGTGATAGTGATAGTGATAGTGATAGTGATAGTGATAGTGATAATGATAACGATAACGATAACGATAACGATAACGATAACGATAAACGATAACGATAACGATAACGATAACGATAACGATAACGATAACGATAACGATAACGATAACGATAACGATAACGATAACGATAACGATAACGATAACGATAACGATAACGATAACGATAACGATAACGATAACGATAACGATAACGATAACGATAACGATAACGATAACGATAACGATAACGATAACGATAACGATAACGATAACGATAACGATAACGATAACGATAACGATAACGATAACGATAACGATAACGATAACGATAACGATAACGATAACGATAACGATAACGATAACGATAACGATAACGATAACGATAACGATAACGATAACGATAACGATAATGATAATGATAATGATAATGATAATGATAATGATAATGATAATGATAATGATAATGATAATGATAATGATAATGATAATGATAATGATAATGATAATGATAATGATAATGATAATGATAATGATAATGATAATGATAATGATAATGATAATGATAATGATAATGATAATGATAATGATAATGATAATGATAATGATAATGATAATGATAATGATAATGATAATGATAATGATAATGATAATGATAATGATAATGATAATGATAATGATAATGATAATGATAATGATAATGATAATGATAATGATAATGATAATGATAATGATAATGATAATGATAATGATAATGATAATGATAATGATAATGATAATGATAATGATAATGATAATGATAATGATAATGATAATGATAATGATAATGATAATGATAATGATAATGATAATGATAATGATAATGATAATGATAATGTTAATGATAATGATAATGATAATGATAATGATAATGATAATGATAATGATAATGATAATGATAATGATAATGATAATGATAATGATAATGATAATGATAATGATAATGATA
The DNA here is from genome assembly GCA_963082715.1 of Harpalus rubripes. Lineage (NCBI taxonomy): Eukaryota > Metazoa > Arthropoda > Insecta > Coleoptera > Carabidae > Harpalus > Harpalus rubripes. The sequence goes on along the minus strand of OY720455.1, from coordinate 45,556,446 downwards.
ATGATAATGATAATGATAATGATAATGATAATGATAATGATAATGATAATGATAATGATAATGATAATGATAATGATAATGATAATGATAATGATAATGATAATGATAATGATAATGATAATGATAATGATAATGATAATGATAATGATAATGATAATGATAATGATAATGATAATGATAATGATAATGATAATGATAATGATAATGATAATGATAATGATAGTAATAATAATGATAATAATAAAATTTGTTACTAATATTATTACATTGATTCATTTTAAATAATAAAATATAATTTTCGAAAACTAAATCATATTATTTTTACTTGACCGGAAATGGGGTGAACCTTATTAGTAAGAAAATTTGGAGCGTAAATGTTTTTTTAAAAATTTTGATACGTACGTTACTTTTAATCTGTTAGAGAATATGTCTGTCACACAACATACATCAAATATCCTTTCTCTTTCTAATACGCAATGTAGTTAAGATACTTCTACATAAAGTACTTCGTATTTTTTCTTCGAACAAGTGACATTGAATAGTCATCTTTTGCGGCATTAGCACTACGTATTTTATTTTGTACAATGAAATATTAAAACTAATTTATATTTCGTATTTGTAACTGAAACTATTTACGCTCTTCAGTAAAGCTTTGTCATGTAAATATCTAATGAACGAAGCTTCTGTGAGATAAATTTTAAGTTTCGCTCTTGAAACATTCTGTATATAACAATATTCTCTCTATTTTCAGGTGAGATTCTTGAACGAATCCTCTCTCTATGTTTTCTCACGCTTTACGAGTATACTGTACTTTGCATCACAGAAGTTAGAACGCGTCGTTACCACCGTCCCCGTCCCGCTGCAGTGAGACTGGTACGCGCATACGAGCTACACGACGTAGACCATGCCGTACCAGATTCATAAAACCTTAAGGGGGCGTTTGAGTCGTGCAAATTGCATAAGCAAAAAAATATAATTTTGGGAACGATTTTTCAGTTTTCTGTTTGAAGAAGAGGCAATAAAACTAAGAATAATTCAATTATATTGTTGTCTTTACTTCCTGAATGTGTTTTAGTTGAAGAAATGCAACGCACATAAGAGAAAATATTTGAAATGTGACTTAAGACTTGATATTATAAAACAGAAACACATTCAGGAAATAGCCAACACAAAAATATAGAGTAATATACGATTTCCATAGTAGATATTTTTGTATATTAGCTAAAATTCGCTACAAAAAATAACTCCAAAACCGTCGGTATTTAATGGCAGATCCTCAAGAAATAGTTCAACGTTCCTGTCACAGATGTCAACAGCGTAGTAGTGTCGGTAAAGTATTTTAAATATTTGAAAATTGGCGTTCAAGGTTTTGCCTTTCTACCTGGCTTCCCCTATTTAATATTTCCATTGTATGTATATTCATAAACTCCAATAAAATGTTGACCTATTTCTTAATTTAAAAGATTTAAATGTTTCACTCAGTTGGCATTTTAAACATAGTTTTCATCTTAAAGACATCATCATTGTGAATATGTGAAACGAAATAATTTGACAGAAAGTAATTATACTTATTGAGTAATAAAAAATAATTTGTTTTATTTTGCTCTATTAATCGTTTTGTTTCAGTAATGTTTATCTTTACATTTTTGATTTTTAAATCTGTCATTTAGTTACTATAGATATTGCAGATCCTATGTTTCACGTTAAAAAATACGATATATATATATATATATATATATATATATATATATATATATATATATATATATATATATATAATTTTCTTCCAATTTATTTTCTGCCGATCGCCAAATAACTTGGTATGCGAAAGTAGGTCGCGTAAGTAGAAAAGATTGAACACCTCTGGTATATATTTTTCATTTTTATACTCATATATGAGGAAATAAGATATATATTTTTTTGTTTTATGATAACATTAAATTAAATTAGACAATCGGCCCTATTTTGTAACGAATGGTAAAAAAATTATCCAATATATTTAGATATGACATCTAAAAATCCATGTTCTTGTTAAACATATAACAACATACTTCATTGGTCCAAATTTTTAACCAGTTTGTTGATAAAGGAATTAACTAGAGAGTTAAGGCCCATTCACAATAAAAAAATTAGCGGTAGTGTAAGAATTAGTGGCAACGGTAGCGTAAGAAGTTTATAATAAAAATTATTTCCATTCACAATGAAAAATTATTGAAATTATAGTTTCTAGGAATTTTTATAATAAATTACTAGGGTGCGAGGTTGACAGTTATAGCTGTCATTTTATTTTTGCACAAAAAGTAACTGACATAAATGATGACTTATTAAATACACTTATCCACAAGCACTCCATTGTGTGAGATAAGCAAAGAGATTAAGGGAATTTAAAATTATTTCAAAAAAAGAAAATGCGTGGGTACAAATTGCATTTGAAATAAGCAAAAATAGTAAGTTACGTGTTCACTTTTAATTGTGCAAAGTTTATTAATAAGTCGGTTTGTTTATATAGCGCAACGTCTGAGGCACACCACAAAATGATCGTTTTTCTTTTGCTCCTTTTATCAGATGAAATCAGAAATCAGATGTTAATAAACGTCAAAACTGTCAAAAAAATTAAGCGGTAGCGTAGTGGCAACGTAGAAGTTTGGAGTTTGCAAAATCCTACCGCTGCCATTGCCACTGCGTTACTACTAATTTTCTTAATTTTTTGATGTGAACGAATACATTTGCTATAACGCAGTCAATCTTTTACCCAGGCCACTACCACTGCCACTAATTCTACCGCTACGTTAATTACCTTCCGTCACCTTTAGGTAAGGAAGGTATTGTCTTTGGTCAAAAAATTCGGTGGTGAGTTTTTGACGAATAAGCACTATTTTTACGATGATGTGTGTGTGTGTGTGTGTGTGTGTGTGTGTGTGTGTGTGTGTGTGTGTGTGTGTGTGTGTGTGTGTGTGTGTGTGTGTGTGTGTGTGTGTGTGTGTGTGTGTGTGTGTGTGTGTGTGTGTGTGTGTGTGTGTGTGTGTGTGTGTGTGTGTGTGTGTGTGTGTGTGTGTGTGTGTGTGTGTGTGTGTGTGTGTGTGTGTGTGTGTGTGTGTGTGTGTGTGTGTGTGTGTGTGTGTGTGTGTGTGTGTGTGTG
>OY720455.1:45530807-45548307 GCA_963082715.1 Harpalus rubripes | reverse complement strand
AGACGTTCGTCACCTTGATTGAGTGTTCCACCCTCGAATTAAAGTCTCCACCAATTATAAATGCGTGAGAGGGATATGATTCTTTAACTGCTTGAAGATTTCTTGCAAATAATTCTAATAATGTGTTTTTGTTATAACTTTGTGAGAAATAAACGTTGCTCAAGATCAATTTTTGTGAGGAGGTGCATATTTCTAGGAAAATCCAATGTAAGTCCTTTTCAATTATTGTCACATTTTGTTTGTTTGTTTTGATAAATATCATTAGGCCCCCGATTGTTCTTCCTGTACTTGCTTCTTTGTTTGCCGCCATTTGGAATATTGTGTAATTGTTTAAAAAATTAGGTGAGTTAGTAATTTCACAATTTAGCCAAGTCTCACTTAAACATATGATGTTTTGCGTCAGAAGTATTAGTTCTTCTTCATGACTAAGTTTGAAGATATTTTTATATCCCTGGATGTTCCAAAAGGTTATGTGTGATATATTGTTAATTTGTGTATTTAGGTTTTTGAACTCGTGTTTTTTGTGATGGATTGCGTTCGTGATCTAGTAATGACATGTTTATCAAGTAGTCCTGTAATATTCAGATCTTTGTTCTTATTTCCAGTGTAGTTTTTATTCTGGACAGTAGTAGCGTTAGTCGGTGTTCCAGTTATTTGTTTGTCGTTAGGAGAGTAATCTTTGTAATTGCTGTTCAATTGTGTTGGCAACAATTTTAGTATTTTAGAATTATAAGTATTGTGATTTTCTGTATCTGACGATATGTTTCCACTATTATTGTGTGAATCTAAATTTTTATAGGGGGTTCCTAGTTCTTCTAAGAGGAGAGAGAGTCTTCGAACCGAGTTGTAGTTTTCGGGGATGTTATTGTCTTCTTCTACGGTTTCTTCATCTATGTGATCTGGTAACTCCTTTTCTTCTAAGTCTGACGCGAAATAAACTGTTCCGTTGATAATTAATTTATTTTGTCTTAATTGAACTTTGTGTCCTTGTTGCTTAGCATGATTTAGATGTGGCTTTAATAATTTTCTTTCTGATTGTATTTTCTTAGAAAAATCATCTTCAATATAGATGTTAGTGTTCTTAAGTAGACGAGCATGTTTGAAAATATCTTTCTTTATCTTCTTAGATGAGAATTCTACAAGAACTGGTCTCGATTTTTGATTATCTCTTTTTGGGCCAATTCTTTTAACTTCTTCAAAGTCCCTATTTGTAATGTAGTCAATTTTGAGTTTATCTTTTAGCAGAGTAAAAATTACTTTTTCAAGATTTTCTTGTTTATCTTCTTTTATTCCGTGAATTATTAAATTTTTTTCTCTAATTTTCTTTTCTAGAAATTCTACTGTTTTTCGTTTTTGTTCCAACCTATTTTCCAAGCTTTTTATTTTCTCAGTATGCGTTTCAGAAGTTTTTTTAAGGTCAAGGATTGTCTCTATTTTTACATCTATGTTTGATATTTTTTGTTCAAGTGGTGCTAACAGTTTCTTGATATCATCTACTGTTGCCATTTAAGTTATATTTTTGTAATTATTTCTAGTTTGTTAAGTACTTCCGCTTGCGTCTTGTGTTATTTATTTCAAGGTCTGACTTAGAACACTTGCCTTGCTTAGATAAATAAATATTATTTGCTATAGAACGATCACAGAACGTCGTGGAATAGCACAAAAGTTTAATTTGTTGAAGTTAACACTGTACGAGTATATTTATCCGGTAGGACGATTGTTTGTAATAAATGTTTATAAGATATGAATTATATTTATTGTTTAAAACTTAAGATTTTTTCATTGCTTTCTTATCCATTCACTGTTACCAACCTCCTCAAAAAAGAATATTTAACTGCGTTTTTTCAAGAAAAACTGTTAAGAGCTGCAAATGAGGGTACGTTCGGTTGACCAATTATATCCAAATTCTATCAGCTCTTCATATGGATGTAACGAAGAGGAATACGAAAGATTTATAATTTTTAGAATTGTAGTGTTGGAGTTATTGCCGGAAAAAAATAGTCACACACACACACACACACACACACACACACACACACACACACACACACGCACGCACATACACATACATACATGCATCATCGTAATATCGTGAAATCGTATTTCAGGGACCCTATATCGTATTCAATCACAAAAAATTCACCACCAATTTATTTGGCCAAAGACAATACCTTGCTTACCTAAAGGTCAAGGAAAAATAGTGTTGGAAGCATACCGCTTCACGTCGTTTTCTAAACTTCCTTCTCCCAAAATAAAATATCACTTTTAACACATATCATAAATAACTATTATCTACTCCTGCTCAGAAAATACAATTTTCAAGTTTGTTTTTCATGCTGAAAGCAACCTTTTGCAGCATGCTTCAGTATCATAGCAATTAAGTTTAGTTATGAATATTGTACACAATGTTTGTTGCCATAAAATAAATTATTTAAAAAATCTCTATTTCCTTATCTGTCTTTTTTTATCTTGCAGGAGTAGAAAACATAGTATATATAACACGCGTTGAAAGTCGTTTGTCGAACACGAAAGATTTTCAGCACTTGGTATTCAAATAACTATTTTCGGATATATAAAAACAACTAGCAATGCACAAGAGTATAATTTATAACATATGTTATTGTATTATCATTTTTCATTGTATATTTTATATTAATTAAATTATCATTATTTATATTTTAAAAAATTCAATGAGTATAAATTTATTTTGTACTTGATTGTGTGCGCGAACTAAAGTGTACGATTAGTTGGTTCAGATTGTGAAAATAAGTGATCTGTGCATAATCCGAATGAACTGTAAACTTTCCTATTTACAAATTCTAGAGGCCAATAAGACTGAACCCCAATTCTTAGAAGTACGATATACCTACCTCCATAAAATTACGGTTTTGTCGGCCTCGTCAACAATATTTATGAAAAGCGTAAAAAAGCTTGTTAAGCTTGGCTTGAAAATTCAAGCTTTTGTTTTGTTTTGACGGAGAACGCGATTGTTTTAAGAAAAATCGGTTTAATATTTTATAAAGCGTTATAAATTCAGTTTATTTATCGATTTTAAAATTTATATTCATTTCATTATCTTCTCTGTGGCGCATGGTACGGAAGTTTCATGAAACACTGACGGTTTTATATTTGTGTTCTGCAAGTTGTCTCTGAACCTATTTATACGTACGTACAGATTGCCTTAAGATACTTGCGTTTTAATGTACCATTAAAGTTTGATTATATTTTACTTCTTATGCATTATTACATAAAATGTCTCAAATAATATTACCATTAAAAAAAACTTTTTTACGCTTAAAAAAATGACGTATTCAAGTAATACGTGACGTATATTACGTGCCTATGCATATTCCTGTATAAGAGTCTATATATCAACGTTGGTGTAACAGGTATATATATATATATATATATATATATATATATATATATATATATATATATATATATATACCTGTTACACCAACGTTGATATATAGACTCTTATACAGGAATATGCATAGGCACGTAATATACGTCACGTATTACTTGAATACGTCATTTTTTTAAGCGTAAAAAAGTTTTTTTTAATGGTAATATTATTTGAGACATTTTATGTAATAATGCATAAGAAGTAAAATATAATCAAACTTTAATGGTACATTAAAACGCAAGTATCTTAAGGCAATCTGTACGTACGTATAAATAGGTTCAGAGACAACTTGCAGAACACAAATATAAAACCGTCAGTGTTTCATGAAACTTCCGTACCATGCGCCACAGAGAAGATAATGAAATGAATATAAATTTTAAAATCGATAAATAAACTGAATTTATAACGCTTTATAAAATATTAAACCGATTTTTCTTAAAACAATCGCTTTCTCCGTCAAAACAAAACAAAAGCTTGAATTTTCAAGCCAAGCTTAACAAGCTTTTTTACGCTTTTCATAAATATTGTTGACGAGGCCGACAAAACCGTAATTTTATGGAGGTAGGTATATCGTACTTCTAAGAATTGGGGTTCAGTCTTATTGGCCTCTAGAATTTGTAAATAGGAAAGTTTACAGTTCATTCGGATTATGCACAGATCACTTATTTTCACAATCTGAACCAACTAATCGTACACTTTAGTTCGCGCACACAATCAAGTACAAAATAAATTTATACTCATTGAATTTTTTAAAATATAAATAATGATAATTTAATTAATATAAAATATACAATGAAAAATGATAATACAATAACATATGTTATAAATTATACTCTTGTGCATTGCTAGTTGTTTTTATATATCCGAAAATAGTTATTTGAATACCAAGTGCTGAAAATCTTTCGTGTTCGACAAACGACTTTCAACGCGTGTTATATATACTATGTTTTCTACTCCTGCAAGATAAAAAAAGACAGATAAGGAAATAGAGATTTTTTAAATAATTTATTTTATGGCAACAAACATTGTGTACAATATTCATAACTAAACTTAATTGCTATGATACTGAAGCATGCTGCAAAAGGTTGCTTTCAGCATGAAAAACAAACTTGAAAATTGTATTTTCTGAGCAGGAGTAGATAATAGTTATTTATGATATGTGTTAAAAGTGATATTTTATTTTGTGAGAAGGAAGTTTAGAAAACGACGTGAAGCGGTATGCTTCCAACACTATTTTTCCTTGACCTTTAGGTAAGCAAGGTATTGTCTTTGGCCAAATAAATTGGTGGTGAATTTTTTGTGATTGAATACGATATAGGGTCCCTGAAATACGATTTCACGATATTACGATGATGCATTGTGACGAAGTGACCCCGTTTCCACTAGAAATACTTGGGTGAACTATTTATCCACAATCGACACTTGAAAATCCGAACCCCGTCGTAAATGTTTCCTCCAGTTGTTAAAGCTGTTGCGAATGATTTTTGTGATTCAGTCACACATTGTTATCATAAATCCTGTAAAGTAGAACATTAGTACTACCGTTAATTAAGAACAAGGTACTTACCTGTGTTTTAGTCATTCAGGGGATAAGGAAACAATTGTTGTATTAGTTTAACCTGCAAAGTAAATGTCATTAGCAAAGTACAATAAAATGTTTTGTGTAAACTTACCGATATTGTAATGAAACGATGCGGCAGTCAGCCCAAACGTTTGGCACAATGTTTCCTAGCATTGTAATTGTTGTTGTAGACACTTTGTGATAACAATGTAATAACAATATGTTTGTTTTGTATTACGACTTGGAGATTTGACATTTGACAATTGTACTTGCAAATGTCATCACGTTTGGCAGCACTAGTATGTTGTAAAATATTGTAAATGATAATTTATTAAAATGTAAACTGTATGGTTGTGAAAATATTGTAACTGTAGGGAAAATATGGCCATATATTATTTTTGCACATTTTATTAAATTTAATATTTTCTTTTATTGTAAAACGATCACAGCGCCATCAGAGTTTTACAAAAAGATACCCCCACTAGTGGCCCCACCATTTGAATTTTGGGCTTTCCACCTCCACCAAAATAGGATATAAAAATCGCCGAATCACACAGACAAATCAGTCTCCCAGAGGCTAGTCAGCTGCTGACTTCTCTGGTCTTAGAGTACTACTCGAGCCGACTTCTGCACAAGGGTCCCGTCTCTGAGCTAATCCGCCGCCGCCGCCGAGAAAATAGAGAATTTGGTCTCTGCCGTATTTCGTCGCTATCGAGTGATAGAAAGATTTTTGGTGAGTGTAGCGTCCGAGAACGACACTTAGTCTCACCAGCCGTCCGCTCTGAGAATAAACGTAGAGTTAGTTTTCAAGTTAGAATTTATTTCATTTTGGTTACCTTTGGTAAGTTTGGGTCGCTTCACGGCCCGTGGTCGTTGTCACGATCGTCTATATGGTCATAGGGTCAGGTTTTCTTTTCACTTTATTTTATGGTGTTGTAATTAACATTTTTATTTTAAACATTAAACAATTTATATTCTCCACGTGTTTCTATTGTGAATACCCTAACCTCACTCCACTGCCGCTATCCGAGGCAACCTACCCTCTCTCTTTCAGATAACCGAACGGCGCCCGAGCACAAAAATTCCGAGAGTAAGGAAGAGAGAGATTGTGATGTCGACCCCCGACACTCCCGTAGCAGGGTCGTCGTCACAAATGGCGCCCGAGCAGGGACCAGCACAGACAGGCCAACACGAGACCATCCCCCTGTCGACTATCTTGACCGTAGCCGCCGTTCCAATCGGTGAAACCGTCAGGAGATGGAATACGGTCTTCGACGGAAAGACCGATCCGATGTCGTTTCTCGAGCGGGTGACGGAGCTCCAGACTTGTTACCGCCTCGACGGCGAACAGCTCCTCACCGCGCTACCTGAACTTCTCCAGGGCAGTCCGCTGCAGTGGCTGCGCAACAACCGAGACGACTGGAAGACGTGGAATGACTTTCTGGTCGACTTCCAGTCCTATTATGTGGGCGAGGACTATTACCTGCGGATGGAGGAGGACATCATTCGACGGAAACAAAAACAGGGTGAAAAAGGTAAAGATTACCTTACTGAAATCAGAACCCTCATCCGCCGGTATGGTCGCTTGTCCACGGAGCAGGAGCTCCTCCGAGCTTACAATAATATGTTGCCTGCGTACCGCGAGTACATCCGCCGCCGCGACGTCACCTGCATACGCGACCTTGTCCGCGAGATGGACGTGTACGAGCGCCTGCAGGTGGACATGCAGGCAACACCCCCAGTGACTCAACTCCACGCCGTCACCGCACCTCCACCCGCCGTGAACCGGACGCCGCCACCGCCGCCGCCGAAAGCCGAGGCGTCCGTACAGTGTTGGAGGTGTGGTCAGCACGGTCATTTCCGACGAGCCTGCCAGCCAGCCCCTCTCCCTGGCATACGAGAGAAGAATGCTAGCGACAACCGCCTCTTCCTCAAGGTCCATATAAAGGGTAAGGAATTCCAGGCGCTGGTGGACACCGGCGCCATGCACTCCTATCTGAATACCCTCACGGCCGAGGGGTTGACAAGCCGGCGTGCCCAAATACGGCGCGCCCAACACCAGCAGGTCCAGTTGGCCGACGGGACGACGACGCCCACACAAGGAGCACTGAAGCTTGGCTGTCTCATAGACGGCATCGGAAGACAGCTAACCTTCCAATGTGTTCCCAACCTAGCACATACGATGATATTAGGGATGGACGCGCTGACGACATTCGGGGCAACCATATGCACTGTACGACGTGCGGTCGTACTGCTAGCATCGCCCGCCAAGATCGCCCAGCTTAGCACCAAGCCCTTACCTGCCCTCCATTCCATGGCCCCGTCATCATATGTTCGCAGGTCGCCGTCCCGCCGCCATCGTCCACACATCCACCAAGTGGGGTCGCCTCTGTTGAGAGCCCGCCGACCGGAGGTACGTCCGCAGCTGCCACCCGTAACGCAGCTGCATCCACGGACGTCCCCCCACCACCCGTCGAAGCCGGAGGCGTCCCCTACAAACCGAACATCCGCTTTAGCCGACTCTGGGGCAAAGAGTCGACAGAGCCCAGCAAAGGAGATGACGACCCCGCCGTCCGCCGTAAAATCAAAATGTTGCAGGTCGTCAACTCCTCCCGGTTCACCTACCTCGCCGCCTGTGTCTCCACGAAGCATAGCAGAATGGCTGCTGCTAGACACCTCGCCGCTGCCGACGACTCCGGAAAGACCCGTCACTCCACGGACACCGAAGTGGGTCTCCCAGGAGCTGCTGGACACCCTGTTCGGTCCGTCGCCGACGTCCGCTGGAGGGTTGCCGAGTCCGGTCCCCAAGGTCTCGCCGACGGTTCGGGTGCGACCGCCGACACCGTTTTTGGCACCCAGCCGTAGGGCCTTGCGGGCCAAGACGGCATCCCCGCGACGGGCACAGAGTGTCCAACCAGCTGCTGTCCCTGGAACTTCCACCGTGGGAGTGATGGCCGGGATCGTTCCGCTGCCAGAACCAACGTCCTCGTGTCCGCCGCCGCAGTCACCACTCAGAGACCGCTGGGTGAGGGTCCTGGGAAACCGCCCAGGAGGTGGGGTCAAGTGGACGTGGGTGAAGCAGCCAAACGCGCCACCCCGGAGGCGCCGAACCCGCCGGGAGCGACGAGAGCGCAGGGAGCAGTCGAGGCAGTGAACCGGAGACTCAGCACAAGGCCGTCCCTAAAAACATGTTAGTGAGTTCAAGTGTTTTCTTGTTTCACTTTTGTTTTTTTGAATTATTATTATTCTTCAAATTTTTGGAACTGTTTTTGGGTAAAACTTTCTTAGTTTCATGTTCAATTTTCATTATTGTTGGAATTATTATTGTTAAAGTATTCTTGGTTAAGAAATGTTTTGGTGAATTTAAATATTTTTCATATTTAAATTGCATTATTCTGAGCTTTATTACTGTTAAAGTTATTCTGGGTTAAGAATTATCTTATAAGTTTCATTATCTGATAAACATTCTTCGTTGTGCCATAAAGTTTATTTGAAAACTCTGTTTTGAGTTGCCGTTTAAAGTTAGAACTATTTTTGTAATAGTGTAAATCAGTGTGTAAATGATTTAACACTATTAAGTTTCAAATTTAACATTCAAAGTTGAATGTTCTGTTGTTTTCATTATTTATGCAGTGCATAAACCGCCGCACCAGTTTAAGACTGGGTAAAAGTTTAAATATGTTCATGGTAGAACATGCCGTACTGTTATTAATTAAAGTTATTTGTTGAAAACGTATTTTTACTATTCACAAGTAAAATTGGGATGTTAAAAGTTTCAAAAGTTATGTATCATAGACTGGGTTAAGTGTTTTGTAACTTCCAATCAAAGTAATAGACGTAAAAGTTCCGTTCTGGATGTTAGAAAAAAAAACAAGTATAAATAAATATTTACCTTTGTTTTTTTCTGCGAAGTAAGGGGGGGGGGTGTGACGAAGTGACCCCGTTTCCACTAGAAATACTTGGGTGAACTATTTATCCACAATCGACACTTGAAAATCCGAACCCCGTCGTAAATGTTTCCTCCAGTTGTTAAAGCTGTTGCGAATGATTTTTGTGATTCAGTCACACATTGTTATCATAAATCCTGTAAAGTAGAACATTAGTACTACCGTTAATTAAGAACAAGGTACTTACCTGTGTTTTAGTCATTCAGGGGATAAGGAAACAATTGTTGTATTAGTTTAACCTGCAAAGTAAATGTCATTAGCAAAGTACAATAAAATGTTTTGTGTAAACTTACCGATATTGTAATGAAACGATGCGGCAGTCAGCCCAAACGTTTGGCACAATGTTTCCTAGCATTGTAATTGTTGTTGTAGACACTTTGTGATAACAATGTAATAACAATATGTTTGTTTTGTATTACGACTTGGAGATTTGACATTTGACAATTGTACTTGCAAATGTCATCACGTTTGGCAGCACTAGTATGTTGTAAAATATTGTAAATGATAATTTATTAAAATGTAAACTGTATGGTTGTGAAAATATTGTAACTGTAGGGAAAATATGGCCATATATTATTTTTGCACATTTTATTAAATTTAATATTTTCTTTTATTGTAAAACGATCACAGCGCCATCAGAGTTTTACAAAAAGATACCCCCACTAGTGGCCCCACCATTTGAATTTTGGGCTTTCCACCTCCACCAAAATAGGATATAAAAATCGCCGAATCACACAGACAAATCAGTCTCCCAGAGGCTAGTCAGCTGCTGACTTCTCTGGTCTTAGAGTACTACTCGAGCCGACTTCTGCACAAGGGTCCCGTCTCTGAGCTAATCCGCCGCCGCCGCCGAGAAAATAGAGAATTTGGTCTCTGCCGTATTTCGTCGCTATCGAGTGATAGAAAGATTTTTGGTGAGTGTAGCGTCCGAGAACGACACTTAGTCTCACCAGCCGTCCGCTCTGAGAATAAACGTAGAGTTAGTTTTCAAGTTAGAATTTATTTCATTTTGGTTACCTTTGGTAAGTTTGGGTCGCTTCACGGCCCGTGGTCGTTGTCACGATCGTCTATATGGTCATAGGGTCAGGTTTTCTTTTCACTTTATTTTATGGTGTTGTAATTAACATTTTTATTTTAAACATTAAACAATTTATATTCTCCACGTGTTTCTATTGTGAATACCCTAACCTCACTCCACTGCCGCTATCCGAGGCAACCTACCCTCTCTCTTTCAGATAACCGAACGGCGCCCGAGCACAAAAATTCCGAGAGTAAGGAAGAGAGAGATTGTGATGTCGACCCCCGACACTCCCGTAGCAGGGTCGTCGTCACAGCATGTATGTATGTGTATGTGCGTGTGTGTGTGTGTGTGTGTGTGTGTGTGTGTGTGTGTGTGTGTGTGTGTGTGTGACTATTTTTTTCCGGCGATAACTCCAACACTACAATTCTAAAAATTATAAATCTTTCGTATTCCTCTTCGTTACATCCATATGAAGAGCTGATAGAATTTGGATATAATTGGTCAACCGAACGTACCCTCATTTGCAGCTCTTAACAGTTTTTCTTGAAAAAACGCAGTTAAATATTCTTTTTTGAGGAGGTTGGTAACAGTGAATGGATAAGAAAGCAATGAAAAAATCTTAAGTTTTAAACAATAAATATAATTCATATCTTATAAACATTTATTACAAACAATCGTCCTACCGGATAAATATACTCGTACAGTGTTAACTTCAACAAATTAAACTTTTGTGCTATTCCACGACGTTCTGTGATCGTTCTATAGCAAATAATATTTATTTATCTAAGCAAGGCAAGTGTTCTAAGTCAGACCTTGAAATAAATAACACAAGACGCAAGCGGAAGTACTTAACAAACTAGAAATAATTACAAAAATATAACTTAAATGGCAACAGTAGATGATATCAAGAAACTGTTAGCACCACTTGAACAAAAAATATCAAACATAGATGTAAAAATAGAGACAATCCTTGACCTTAAAAAAACTTCTGAAACGCATACTGAGAAAATAAAAAGCTTGGAAAATAGGTTGGAACAAAAACGAAAAACAGTAGAATTTCTAGAAAAGAAAATTAGAGAAAAAAATTTAATAATTCACGGAATAAAAGAAGATAAACAAGAAAATCTTGAAAAAGTAATTTTTACTCTGCTAAAAGATAAACTCAAAATTGACTACATTACAAATAGGGACTTTGAAGAAGTTAAAAGAATTGGCCCAAAAAGAGATAATCAAAAATCGAGACCAGTTCTTGTAGAATTCTCATCTAAGAAGATAAAGAAAGATATTTTCAAACATGCTCGTCTACTTAAGAACACTAACATCTATATTGAAGATGATTTTTCTAAGAAAATACAATCAGAAAGAAAATTATTAAAGCCACATCTAAATCATGCTAAGCAACAAGGACACAAAGTTCAATTAAGACAAAATAAATTAATTATCAACGAAACAGTTTATTTCGCGTCAGACTTAGAAGAAAAGGAGTTACCAGATCACATAGATGAAGAAACCGTAGAAGAAGACAATAACATCCCCGAAAACTACAACTCGGTTCGAAGACTCTCTCTCCTCTTAGAAGAACTAGGAACCCCCTATAAAAATTTAGATTCACACAATAATAGTGGAAACATATCGTCAGATACAGAAAATCACAATACTTATAATTCTAAAATACTAAAATTGTTGCCAACACAATTGAACAGCAATTACAAAGATTACTCTCCTAACGACAAACAAATAACTGGAACACCGACTAACGCTACTACTGTCCAGAATAAAAACTACACTGGAAATAAGAACAAAGATCTGAATATTACAGGACTACTTGATAAACATGTCATTACTAGATCACGAACGCAATCCATCACAAAAAACACGAGTTCAAAAACCTAAATACACAAATTAACAATATATCACACATAACCTTTTGGAACATCCAGGGATATAAAAATATCTTCAAACTTAGTCATGAAGAAGAACTAATACTTCTGACGCAAAACATCATATGTTTAAGTGAGACTTGGCTAAATTGTGAAATTACTAACTCACCTAATTTTTTAAACAATTACACAATATTCCAAATGGCGGCAAACAAAGAAGCAAGTACAGGAAGAACAATCGGGGGCCTAATGATATTTATCAAAACAAACAAACAAAATGTGACAATAATTGAAAAGGACTTACATTGGATTTTCCTAGAAATATGCACCTCCTCACAAAAATTGATCTTGAGCAACGTTTATTTCTCACAAAGTTATAACAAAAACACATTATTAGAATTATTTGCAAGAAATCTTCAAGCAGTTAAAGAATCATATCCCTCTCACGCATTTATAATTGGTGGAGACTTTAATTCGAGGGTGGAACACTCAATCAAGGTGACGAACGTCTTTTCGCCAACACACAACTAACCCATTACAGAATTACACTTGACAATATTAAAAATAAGAAAGGTCAAGATTTAATAGACATTATGGAAAATGAAAACTTATTCTTGATAAACGGCAGAACAGTAAATGATACGCCTGCCAATTTTATCTACATGGGCTCAAGGGGTAAAAGTACTATAGATTTAGTTTTCACCGACCCAACTTCTTTCCATCTTATCAATAACTTCGAAGTCGATAATAGAATCCTCATTTCTGACCATATGATGTGCACTCTTTCAGTAACAAATATATGGGCTACCCAAATAAAAACAATACTTACAAACTCAAGAAAACTATATGGGATAAAAACAAAATACAAGCCTACCATGATCAAATTAATTATTATATTTCTTCTCTATCAGTTCAAACTTGCCCTTCAGGAAGCTATGAACAATTTATTTCTGTAATTAAAAAGTCACTGATGAACTAGAAATGTACAAAAATGTAATAGTTAGAGAAAATATTCAAAAATGTAAACAGAATAAACCATGGTATACAAAAGATTGTAGAAAGTACAAAAAAGAAATGAGGAAGAACTTAAGATTATGTAAAATAAACAATTACGAAACTGAATATGTCAACAAATTCCTAATATCGAAGAAAAATTATAAAAACTTACTAAATAAAAAAGAACAGCACACAAACTGAAACTAAAAAATGCACTCGAAAATATCCATGACCAATCAGAATTCTGGAAAACTATAAAATCTCTAACGCTAAAAGATTATAATGCAAACAAAATAAAACCAGAAGAATGGATTCTACAAGAATGGTTTGGTTCAAAAATATTAGACAATACTAATTTCTTCGATACTCGCCATCTCTACTTAGACGACGAAATTTCAACATCTGAAATCATAAATACTCTACGTAATTTAAAAACTAACAAATCACCTGGAATTGATGAAATAATCAATGAAAAGCTTCAATATTTATCCACTAGTGGAATTACCTACTTTTAAAAACTTTCTAAACCTTATTATGACCAGCGAAGAAATACCAAAAGCCCTTACTGAAATCAAAATAACTATGATGAACAAAAAAGGAAACCGCTTAAATACAAATAACTACCGAGCAATAACCTTAGTTAACACTATTACAAAAGCTCCGACATACATAATCAATAACAGATTACAAATATGGACAGACAGCTTCAATATTCTCCCTGAAGCCCAGTCAGGTTTTCTGAAGAAAAGGGCATGCGTAGACAATTTATTTGTACTTACGTCAATCATACAAACAAGATTACTAACAACTAAAGAAGGCCTACATGCCATATTCGTCGACTTCCAGAAGGCATTTGATTCAGTTCCACACAATCAATTATGGAGAAAAATTTTCCAGCTTGAAGTAAGCGGAAAAATTGTTAGAATACTTCAAAAAATATATAACCAGGCAACAATCCAAGTAAATAGCAATAATAAATTAACAGATCCTACTAAGGTAACAAAAGGTGTACTCCAAGGCGAATGCACAAGTCCCCTACTTTTCGCCCTGTATATTTCCGACCTGGAACGCGAATTTAGAAAAGAAAATTTAGAAGACATCTTTATAAACCACTCAACTGACATACTGGCACTTCAATACGCAGATGATATTGTCATATTAGCGCATTCTAATATTGACGTGCAAAAAAAGCTAAAATCACTGGGGAACTATTGCAGAGATACACGCTTAAAAATTAACCCTGAAAAAACGCAAATAAACCATTTCCATCTTGGGCGACCAAAATCACTAAGAACAAAATTTACATGTCAAGGAAGTGATATAAAACAAACAAACACTTATGAATACTTGGGACTAACTCTCATATCCTCAGGACTGTTTAGACAGCATGCAGAAATCTCTGTTAAAAAATCACGACAAATAACTGGGAATATCAAACACACTTTAATAAAAGCAAAGATACATGATTGGAATACAATATCTAAACTATATAACTCGGTAGTAGTACCATCACTTCTATACGCCTCAGAGGTATGGGCTATAAACCAAAGTGAAATAGTAGAGAAAGGGCAAACAAATTTCTTTAAAAGTATATGCCAATTACAAAAAACAACACCGAACTACTTTGTAAGAAGAGAGCTAAATCAAAATAAATTAGAACTCTTAATTATTCGAAATATCCTAAACTGGTGGTATAAAATACTGCTTACGAAAAATTACTCCAGTTAAATAACAAAACAACAATTCCCGAAGCTAAAAAAATTAAATTGTGTAAGAAGTATCCAGATCATATTGCAGAAGACAAACTTCGCATGGATATGGGAAAACAAAAATGTCCTAACAATAAAAGCGGAAACACAAAACATACTGAATTCTTACCACCAATATTTATACGACACAGACACCCAAAGAATTATCCACTCAACATATAATACTCACTTCCAAAAGACCATTTCCTGTTCAATTGTCCCTTCTCTGACGCACCAAGGAAGGCATTTATATCAAAGTTCCTCAGCAATGCAAACCCCGAAGACTACAATCAAATATTACTGGCCGATCTAACTACTACCAAAATATACGACGTATTCAATTTTATTGGTACTGCACTCAAACTGAAAGCCTTTGCAGAAAACATTTAGGCAAACTATATTATGTATAATGATACTATGTTTAAAAGTCCTATTGTATATACACAAGAATTTAATCTGTTACTAACTCTTTGTATAAGATTTTCTTAAGCAAATATATTATTATTATTATTATTATTATTATTATTATTGTTATTATTATTATTATTATTATTATTATTGTTATTATTATTGTTATTATTATTATTATTATTATTATTATTGTTATTATTATTATTATTATTACTATTATTACTATTATTATTATTGTTATTATTATTGTTATTATTATTGTTATTATTATTATTATTGTTACTATTATTATTGTTACTATTATTATTACTATTATTATTATTATTATTACTATTATTATTATTATTACTATTATTATTATTACTATTATTATTATTACTATTATTATTATTATTATTACTATTATTATTATTACTATTATTATTACTATTATTATTATTACTATTATTATTATTACTATTATTATTATTACTATTATTATTACTATTATTATTATTACTATTATTATTATTATTATTATTACTATTATTATTATTATTATTATTATTATTATTATTAATATTATTATTATTATTATTACTATTATTATTATTATTATTATTACTATTATTATTACTATTATTATTATTATTATTATTACTATTATTATTATTACTATTATTATTATTACTATTATTATTACTATTATTACTATTATTATTACTATTATTATTATGATTGTTATTATTATTATTGTTATTATTATTGTTATTATTATTGTTATTATTAATGTTGTTATTATTGTTATTAATATTGTTATTATTATTGTTATTATTATTATTATTATTGTTATTATTATTGTTATTATTATTGTTATTATTATTGTTATTATTATTATTGTTATTATTATTATTATTATTATTATTATTATAATTATTATTATTATTATTATTATTATTATTATTATTATTATTATTATTAATATTATTATTATTATTATTATTATTATTATTATTATTACTATTACTATTATTATTATTATTATTATTACTATTATTATTATTACTATTATTATTATTACTATTATTATTATTACTATTATTATTATTACTATTATTATTATTACTATTATTATTATTACTATTATTATTATTACTATTATTATTATTACTATTATTATTATTACTATTATTATTATTACTATTATTATTATTACTATTATTATTATTACTATTATTATTATTATTATTATTATTATTATTATTATTATTATTATTATTATTATTATTATTACTATTATTATTATTATTATTACACTTTTGGAACTGGAGTATGCACTAAATCAAGCAAAATCATCATCACCAGGTTCTGATAGAGTTACAAATGATATGTTGGAACACCTATCGTATGATTTTAAAGTACATTTGCTTTCAGTATACAACAAGCTATGGGAAGAAGAAATTTATCCTGAAAAGTGGAAGGAAGCCGTTATCGTTCCTATCCCTAAAGATGGAAAAGATCTAATGATACCGTCTAATCATAGGCCTATTAATCTAACGTCTTGCATCGGAAAGATATTCGAAAGAATGATCAATAAACGTCTTGTGTGGTGTCTGGAAACCAATAATCTGTTATCAGAACATCAGGCTGGTTTTCGGAAATTCAGATCTACTATTGATCATCTCGTCTATCTGGAAAATGCAATTCTTACTGCTTTTAATAATAAGGAACACTTAGTTGCAGTGTTCTTTGATTTAGAAAAGGCCTATGATATGACATGGCGGTATAATATTTTAAAGAAGCTGCATGCGTGGGGTTTTCGAGGAAAATTACCAAAGCTTGTGTCATCCTTTCTCTCAAGCCGCAAATTTAGAGTACGTGTAGGTACAACTTTATCTTCTGTCAGAACTATAGAGAACGGAGTTCCACAAGGGTCAGTATTAAGCGTAACTCTGTTTGCTATTGCGGTTAATGAGATTACATCAACAATTGGTAATTCTGTTCATATTTGTTTATATGTTGATGATCTCGCCATCTTCTGTTCAAGCAAGAGGATGGGAGACATTAATAATAAATTACAAACCGCAATTGACACAGTAATGAGTAAGGCTGACCAGTTAGGTTTTAAGTTTTCTCGAGAAAAAACGCAATGCATGCACTTCTGTAGGCTGAACCGTCCACACTATGGACCACTCTTATTTATAAGAAACGCGATAATTAAAGTCGTAAGTAGTGTCAGATTCCTGGGGCTTATCTTTGACCCGCGACTCATTTGGAAACTGCATATAGAAGAGCTAAGGATTATATGCCTCAAAGCTCTTAATTGTATAAAAATGATGGCAGGGACTAAATGGGGGGCAGAACCAAGGACATTGGTTAAAGTTTACCAATCATTGGTTCTTTCTAAGATTGATTATGGGTGTATTGTTTATGGAACAGCAAAACGAACTATCCTTAGTAGGATAGATACTGTACACAATCAGGGCTTAAGATATGCCCTTGGAGCTTTCCCAACTACACCCATAATAAATCTATACGCTGAATCAGG